>JAHWFP010160353.1:7794-25540 GCA_023313725.1 Lithobius niger | reverse complement strand
CTACAATGTAGAAAAACTGTCATAGCTTAGCTTCTAATTAATATAAATCGTTTTAATTACCCTTGTTGAAAAATATACATCTTTACCTTTCATCTAAGCTTAATCACATCCATTTATCCGAATTAGAATGGTTACTGCAGCAGTTTAAATATGGAACTTTTCGTCAAACGACGCAAAAATTAAAGCGCTAAACTGTCGTAGCTTAGCTCCTCATTAAAATAAATCGTTTTTTATTACCATTGTTGGAAAACATACATCTTCACCTTCAATTTAAGCCCACTTACGTCAGCGAATCATAATTATAACTAACATTGCAGTTGTTTAAAGTCACTCATATGTGCTGTTGTATGTATAATATACGTAAATGGCCTAATAGAACTTTAATAACGAATTTTGGCAAGAAGGACTAATTTTACCAAAACTATGAATAGAACTTTTTTCTGAAGAAAAATTTATTATAAACATAATTGGTTAGTAGTTTATTTTCAATCGGATGAACGGTTTAGATCCTAGAAGCAAAAAACTGTTTTATGGTCACCACATTTTTTTTCGGAATATTCCCGGATTCGGATATCGGCGGATTTGGGAAATGTTGTACAGGACGACATTCTCGACAAGAGACACTAGAAATGGTTCAGGTTGCAATTTGTTCACGGTACACATACATTTAAAAAAAAAAAAATCCACCACACTATTAGTACAAACACTGGTTTTCGCTCTACTGGATGGCAGCCATCTTGGATTTCGGGGTAAAAATTATATTGTAACATCCCACTAACCTCAGATTTGGAATCCTCGTACTCGATTTACCCGAAAAAGTGTCTTTGTACTTGATTCTAAGCGGTCTGGTTCGAAATTTACTTTTTCAATATGGCCGTTGGTGGCCATATTTGATTTTGGCCTCTGGCGGAAAATGCCGGGATTTTCGGGAGGGACATGGTGGCTAGGGTCAAATCAATTGCCAAACCATCCTAGCCAGAAAATGGTCACGAAATTGAGATTTATGACCCGACTATAATCAATCAGGCTAAAAAATTAAAGAAGAGGGCAACGCTCCAGGTTTGCTGGCTAGGCTTAACCTTTTCCTGGCCGAATGATATCACTACTTTCAAAGGCTTACGGTTTTTGGAAACTTGGCGGATTCTCTTATACCGGTTATGGTTTTGTGGTTTTTGACTGTGAACTTACCGAAGGTCACGCCGTCTTATCTTCACCTCTTTCTTTTTTTTTTCTTGAGGAATTTTATGTCTATAAATTTTCACGTTGATAATTAATTGTACGTACTACATGTGAAATTCAAAAATAACAGTAACATCAATTAATCTCAACTTGGTCGATCATCTACTGGTTGGCGACACACTAGTCTACAGATTAACCAACAAACTTGGTCCATTTCCAAGATGTACTTCTTTAAAAAAAATTACTTTTTTACCTACGGTACTTTATTGTACCCTGTGCTAACGATCTGCATTTTGTTTCCAACTCTTCTTGCAATGGACAATAACCAGTCTGTTAGTGAGATTTGTTGTTTTTTAAGTCAATTCAATTCAATTCAATTCAATTCAATTCAATTCAATTCAATTCAATTTATTTACTGCTGTAACCGTCTGCCCTACCAAAATTTCAATTTCAATTTATTAATCTAAAGCCCTGGCCAATGCGTCCTGTCGTATAATAAAAGCAATACAACAATATACGAAGAAACGTAAAGAAATACAACACCAATATCACCAGCACAACCAGCATGACCACAAACCAGTGGTCACCAGTTTCACTTCCAAACACTGAAGCACAGAAGCACAGTGATCGCCTGCCACCGACCACAACTCTGTCACCACTCCACATTAATCTGCTGCACTCCAACACAAGCACCAGGGTACAACAAGGCCACAACTACGCACCACTGTGCCCTGCTCCCACCAACCTACATCCAACTATGGCTTACATCCTTGATGAGTGCTGCTTGGTCAACCCGATGCGTTCATCCGCTGAGCCAAGAGAGACGCCGATTCGCATGTGCACCACTGTCCACTGCAAGCAAGTGGTGCCGAGATCACACACTACCCCGCCACTACATGCAGAAACCTAGAGGAGTACCCCTGTAGCCCTGGAATACGCAGCAACCACTCGGAACCCCGAATTTCAGTCTGATTGTCAGACAAGGCCAGGAGCGCTGCAATCCCGGATGAGTCTTGATCCATCCGGCAATGATACCCCTCTGGCTAATGTATATTTTGCAAAAGAAAAGAAAATGATCAACCGTTACCTTGCAACCACACACCATGCATATGGGTGACGCAACCCGTCCAAGCCTGTACCGGTGACCCTGAAGCAGGGAATGACCCTTGCAGAGCCTCGTAGTAGCCCTAGCAGCCCAGCATGGGAGCTCATGAAGGACGGAACCAGTGGTACACTTAGGTTGCAATTGGAAGAGTACACGACCAGTTGGGCTGTTTTCTAGTCCACCTCCCACCTGCACCAAAACCAGTAATGAAAGATTGGCCTTTTCGACCTGACAGACATAACAAGGGCAACCTCAGGAGCATCATCGAGCAGGGCCCCCTTATCAAGGTCATCAGCCAAAATATTGCATTGGACGCCCGCATGCCCCTTGACCCAGTTCAGAGCGACTACACCTGATTGATGCACCACCCACAACTTCTTGCAGATCGAAAAGATGACGGGTTAATTAACGTCCATTGTTTCAACCAAGCGATGTACTGAACAAAGGCTTGACAAGGAGGCAGTCAGAATCGTGAAGGAGGGCAAGGCTAGGTCTATGGCCACATCAAGCGCAACAGACACAACAGTCAGCTCGCAAATGGTGCTCGAGCTAACAGCCCTGAGTCTGCGACGAAGAAAAAGCTATCTCGAGGGGATCACCACTCCACTGCCATCTTCCCACGATGCACACCGATACGAGGCATCGCAGAACACGTCACAGTCGGTACACCTTGGGACACCATGGGACACCTTGGGACACCATGCCCACGGTCCCAAAGGACAAGCACTTCCTACATCAAAAGGCTGACAAGCAGCGGCGAGTTGCAACAGGGTCACACCACACCCCGCTGCATCGAGAGCCTCCCGGACCCTGGGACTGACGTCACAATATTCGAGGAGGATCGTACCACAGAGTCAGAACTGCTCCTGCTAATGTTCCTCAAGCAGAGTGCCACCAACGATTCCTCAGAACACCAATGCAGAGGAGGTTCATTGGCCTCCATCCAAATCGCATGCACCGGGGTGGACACAAAGCAGCCAGTGACCATTCTAAGACAGTCATTCACCGAGACCTGCAACGACCTTATATGTCGTCATGCATCACACAGAAATGGTAGATGGTAGTCTAGGAGGGATCTTACAAAGGTCCTGTACGCAGATAGCAACGCTCTTGACATTCTTGACGTGACACGGCACCCTAAGAATCGCAGTCCGAGCTCGGATTTCTCTCCCGGCCGACCAACGTGGACATTCCATTCCAGCCGCTCAACACCAAGGTATTTCACGGTGGCTTTCTGTGCAACTGTCACACCACCGACACAGACCGTCAGTGAATCCCTCCGCTTAAAGCGAGAACGCGAGAACACTACGAGTTCTGTCTTAGTAGGTGCCAACAGTAACCCCCTATCATCACGGCACAGTGAGATGCTATCCAGAGCCTCTTGGGCTGGCAACATACACATCTAGGTCATCGCCAGCGAACCACATGACAAAATTGTCCGCTTAGCAGATGATATTTGCCGAAACACCCATCTCGACCAAAATGTTATTGATCGCTATAGCAAACAGGGTCGGGTTCGAACAGCTCCCTTACGGGAGACCGCGGTCAGAGCTGGCTTCACTCGACCAGTAACCAATGACACGAGTAGCAAACTTTCGTACACCCAAAAGAGCCACGATAGCATTCGACAATTTCTCCCCTGCCCCCATCTTACCCAGAGCTGCATGGATCCAGTCTATACTAATGGTGTAATAGGCTGCCTTAATATCAAGGAAGACAGCCACAACAATGCATCCATGTGCCCAAGCTTCCCCAATTCCCAACAAAAAATACAGAACAGCATCATGAGCGCTCCGATTCTCCCGATAACCAAATTGGACAGGTGCTAGACAGCCAAAATATTCAAGATGCCACACCAACCGCTTCACCAACATGCGATCGTAGATCTTGCAAACGCAAGACAGGACTGCATCCAGGCGGTAGTTGAGTAGGTTAGATCGAACAATACCTGCCTTGTGTACCGGGACCAAGATGGTATAATGCCACGAAGCTGGAACGCCTCTGCCATTAAGGAGAGTCTGGAATACTTACTGACTGACTCACTAGCGGCCGAAGGAGAAAGACTGCGAAGACTCCTATATGCAACTCCATCCATACCTGGAGTGCTGCCGTTCCTGCATTTTGCGAGTGCAGCAGCATATTCTGAATGCTCCCACGGTAGATCTGTGGGGGAGCCATAGTCAGCCGAAGCCTGTAAACATGGTGGACGCGACCCCAAAGGCAGGGCCTTAAAGCTCGCAAAGCGCGCATTAAACGCATTAGCCATGTCTTCTTTACG
Organism: Lithobius niger; assembly: GCA_023313725.1. Classification (NCBI taxonomy): domain Eukaryota; kingdom Metazoa; phylum Arthropoda; class Chilopoda; order Lithobiomorpha; family Lithobiidae; genus Lithobius; species Lithobius niger. The sequence continues at coordinate 20,978 of JAHWFP010160353.1, read as the reverse complement.
CAAAACTGAACGGTTTCGCACATCAGGACCATCCACCCCCGTCGGCGTGAAAATGCCATCCTGGTGTTTCAGGATGTGCCAAGCCAGCCCCAGTGAACCAGCCGCCAATACCTGGTCACACAACCGCGCTGGGAAGGACTTTTTCTCAGCTTTGATTAAATAGCCGATTCTTGAGCGATGACATGATAAATCAGCCACTTCTCATTGGGTGCCATCTCCAATGCCGATAAGCGCGACGCCTGTCGCACACCACAGCAGAGCAAACAGCAGCCCACCAATTAGGATGGACTTTCGAAAGAGGGAATGATTGGATTGGCGGTCTCTACTGACATGGGCACTGATCCAGTTTGTGAAGATGCCATTGCATACCTCCGGTTTCCTCCTCACGCTGCAACAAGACGAAACAGAGCGAATTACAGTGCGGAGGATCACTGGGAAGTAATCACTGCCTCTTAGGTCGTCAGAAACGTCAAAGGAGAAAATATCCACAAGCTCAGATGTACACAAAAACAAATCGGAGTCCGACAGCACTCGGATTTGCCTCAACTGCAGATCCAGCCCCACATGTACAGCAATCGAGAGAGCCACCAGCTCCCCGATAAATGCCGATGGGAGGAGTGGAAGAAAATAGCTGTACTCTAAACGGAGTCTCGGAACACACACCCCCGCTCCCCCTTCCCAAACCCCAGCATGAAACGATGCGTCGCAGTAAATCTCCACCCAGTCGGGGTCAGCCACTAACGAATCCTGACAACCGAGAAGAGGCAACACTTCCCCACACAAGGACCAAGGGTGGCCACCACACAATAGCCTTGGGGCAGGGAAGGCACCCAGACCCTCCTGCTGCAGCAGAGTGGCACCCAAACCCAAGGACCCCAGCTGCTTGCGAGCCCACACGCCCAAGGTGGAGTAGCGAACCAGCCGCCTAGCCACTGGATCAGTAAATCACCTTGCTATAGCTCTAAGACAGAGAGCAGTCAGATTCTCTCTGGCCCTGATCCGAAGCGGAACCTCTCCCGCTTCAATATGCAGAGCTGGAACTGATGTCAAGGGTAAGCAACCCGTCGCCGTACGCAGACAACCATTCACGGCCACCTGGACCATTTGCAATGTTCCCTTTGAGCTCAGCAGAAAAGGAAGGTGGAAGTCCTCACAGGACCAGATATGAGACCTGTACAAAGTCATTATAACAGACCTCTTAGCTGAGGTTCGACTCGAGGTCAGTGACTTAAGGACTCCGTGACGGCTGACAATACTCTCCCTCACACAACGTGCGTCCTCAGACCAGGATAGATGAGGATCCAACCTGTACCCGAGATAGCGCACACTAGAAGCAGCCTTCACCACCGCATTCCCAACTCGAATGGAGCCGTCCACCCTTGGTCCGCGTGAAAAGATCATCAGTTCGGTCTTTGGAGCTGACAGAGACAGACCCCTTTGCGCGAGGAGTCCGATTCCCCTATCAATAATTGCCTCTAATGAGGCCAACATCAGCTCCACATTCGTACCCACTACCCACACAGCAACTTCGTCGGCATACGCTATGATGCTGCCTAGAAGGCTAAGATCCTGAAGTACTGAATTGATAGCAACCGCGAAGAGAGTGGGGCTCAAACAACTCCCCTGCGGCAGCCCCCTGTTAGTTGACCGAACACTCGACCACACACCTCCCACCCTAGTGGCAAACTGGCGGGTGCCTAGCAGAGAGAGAATGGCCTCAACGAAGGTCTCACTAACCCCCATTGACTGTAGTGCCGGCTTAACCCAGTCAATATCTACCATATCGTACGCTGCTTTGATATCTAAGAAGGCGACAGCGACTAACTTGAAGTCTGCCCATGCCTCTCGGATTCCCGATTCCAGATAAAACATGGCGTCTTGAGCACCCCGCTGTTTTCTGAAACCAAATGGAGCGTTATAAAACCCGCCAGATCCCTCCAGAATTTTGTTCAATCTGCCAACAACGATTCGCTCGTACAGTTTCCTGACACAAGAGAGCAGAGCTATGGGCCTGTAACTGGTGACCGTTGTCCTCGGCTTCCCCCTGCCCAAAACGGGAGTTAGTACCGAGAACATCCACGTTTCCGGGATTTCTTCACCACTGAAGCAGGTCTGAAATACCCCAAGCAGCTCCTTTAAGCCTTCTGCTCTCAAGCCCTTAAGTTGAGCAAAGCTTATGCCTTCGATTTCCGGGGCACCACTGACCCTACAGGCTTCCAGGGCTGCATCCAGTTCCAACAAGGTCAGTGGGGCATCCGCCTCGGGAAAGCCCACCCACTGCTGAACGGCAGGCGCCGGCCCTCTAGGTGACTCAAACACCTGAGAGAAGTTCAAGTTAAATGCCTGAGCCATATCACTCCCCTTCAATACAGTTCTGTCAGTACCGAATACCAACTTCACCGAGGTGTGCAGGTCCTGCGGTCAGACTAACCGCCACACAGCAGAGGGTGATACTTCGACCGATACCTTTTCACACAGTCTGACACCAAATGACATCTTCTCGTGCCGCAGAATAAAGCGCATTTCCGCGGAGACACCAACATAGATATACCACCTCTCCTGCGACGGGAGACGCCGGAACTGCTGTCATGCTCGTCTGCGGTCACAAACAGCCCTCCTACATAACCCCGTCCACCACGGCGGATCCACTTTCTCCCTTCCTCTAGCCTGACACCAGTTCTTTCTGATTTAGATAGAGCGAATGATGTAAAGGTCCATATGCTCTTGTAAGTAATAAAAGTATATAAAAAAAGTAAACGATGCGCGTTAAGCATGTTATAATAGACTGTTGGATGACAATACAAACAATGGTTACAACAATTATTTTGCATTTACGCGCTACTTCAGAGCCATGTGCTTCTAGCTGCAATCTCCATTTTAGAAAAAGGCACTTCCCCATGCGACGCTTTACCTGTCTGCCGAAATTTACATTTGACAACTCTCCCTAGTACAGGTGTCTTTATACCCTGTGAGAATAAACATAGGAGCCTGCAGAATAACTACCTCGCTAGTTACTAGTAACACAAATCAAATTACCGATCGCACTTTTTCTCCATAAAGGACACTTTCCCACACTTTGATGTTGAGGTTTTCTTCTTTACTGGACCCAAGACGCCTGATTCCAACGATTTGCAAAGATTTCTACCGCGTGGGGAATTTACACCAGTATGCTGAAATCAGGTATCTAGATTCACGCTAGTGTGTCGCCGCCAAGTAATAGTAGATCATCCCATTGTAGACATCCGATTGTTAAAAATTGATTGTTAATGATAAAAAGGCGGCTCACTAGCAGACATGTGTCTGTTAACTGTAAGCAATTGAAGGCATATTTTGGCATGTTGAGGATAAATCCCAATGCGACAGAAATGTTTCAAATTGTGGAAAATGTAAGGACAAGGGTCAGAGACTAAGAAAAATTAAAATTTGAAGGATGAGTGTCCACCAATTATAGAGAAAAAGATGCGTCAATAACGTTGTTTTTATAATAAGATTTTTCCCATGTTAAATCCCATAGACTTTTTGCTCATGGCTAGCACAAAATTGAGAAGGCCTACGTGCCTGAACTTTTGCACACGGATGCATAGTGATCTGAGGATGGTCCTTTTGTTGGTTTGGGTGTTGTAGGGGTCAGGACAAATGCGTGGGAGGGTTTTGAAATTTGCAACGGGCGAATTTAAATTTCGTTTCTTTTCCAAGTTGCAACCAAGATTTTAAGCAACAATGGCTTGAACAATCAAGACTGGACCTTAGATTTATTGTAAAAGCCTGGACGAACTAAAAACTGAACTGTAACGAAGGACAAAATAAAGAAACATTAACGTTGCCGTGGATTGCGTAAGAATAAAGGGATGCGCGTTAGATGATGGTTACGCAACAATACGAGCATACACGAGCCAATGGATTTTTTGTTAATAACCCAAAAATAAATTGCTTCGCATTCTGCTGTTTTAGTAACAACGGCTTTCGGGGGTTTCTGCATGACTAAATGTGAACGAAATCTTGAAAAATTAAGGGGAAGGTGAAGGGCTAAACAAAACAACTGAAGGGGACGCGCTGATTGAGTGAGCGAAGCGAACGAAATCAGCGATTGTTAGTCAGTGTGTGCAAAAATGGGATTGAAGCATCTTAAACAGACGGTGTAACCTTATGTACGTTCAGAATCCTATGAAAGTTGTGATATCCACCAAAAACCAAAATTGGTAGAAAAATCCACCAAGTTTCCAAAAACGATCGGCCTTTGAAGGTAGTGATATCATTCCACCATGGAAAGGCCGCCAAGGTTAATCCTATTAGCCAAGTTAATCGTACCGAATAATACGTTGGACGTTAAATGAAAACTTGAAGATTGCTATCGCTATAATAGCAATCTTCTAGTTTTCATTTAACTTTCGAACTATTAGTAGGTGCGATTAACTTGCCTAATAGGATTAACCTTGGCGGCCTTTCCCTGGTGGAATGATATCACTACCTTCAAAGGCCGATCGTTTTTGGAAACTTGGCAGGTTTTTCTACCAATTTTGGTTTTGGGTGGATATGCTTCTTACAGTTAAAGGACACAGTCTGCTAGTGAGCCGCCTTAGTTTAGTTTTAGTTTAATTTACTGAGTTTAATTTATTGAGGTGTCTAGTACATCGTACCCCCAGTCTTAACCTACTTAACAACTACCTTATATCCTAACACGGGAAATCACAAAGAACACCAAACACCGAAAAAAAAAAACACCAAAGAGCCATGAATACAGTGCAAACAGACCAAAGTATCCTGCCAGAACACCTAGATGGACGTAAGCCGGGCTCCCAGCCTGAGTTAGGAGAATGCAGAGACTCCAAGGTAAACCGCCGAGTTGCGTTGCAAAAACCGATGATCCTGTGCAGGAAAGCGTGTGGAGGAACACAGAGTCACGCCATCAATAGCAATAAAGCGTCGCTGCGCCACCCAGAGGGGACAGTCAACATGAAAATGCCGGACAGGCTCAACACCGCCTCCACAAGTACACCTAGCCCAGCCCAGGTGGAACAAGTGAGAGTGAAGCTGCACATGTCCCACATGCAACCTGGAGGCCAGGCCAGTATCCCGACGGGAAAAGCCATTCAAGAGTATAGGACAGACCGTGGAAGGGTGCAACCCCAAAAAACACGGCCTGTAGTGTTGGCAGACCAAGCAGCCCCCCACTCCTTAGCAAAATCCCCACTAAGTATAGAACGCCTTTTTTACATCTGACAACAATTAAACTTTTTAGCACTCTTGGTGGAGAGGTTGAATTGATTGAGGTCCTGATTGCTCCTTGAGTGTTATTTTGTAAAATCTAAACTAACCTAATTTCACTCTCTGTTCGTGAAACGTTCAACAAACTGGAAGACATTGAGAGTTTATGCAACAAAGTAGATATTTTAGAGATCTCCGAATCTAAGCTTCTGGTAGGTGTAATCCATTTTATCAAAGGTTTTAACGGTTTTGCGGGCCCGAGGCGGGTTTTGAGCTCGTGACGAAGGGGGTGTGAGTTTGTTGGCATAGCACAAGAAATTAAGTTCATGCTACATGGGTAAAAGGCTCGTTCTGAGTTGCTAAATTTTTAACGGAGCTGGTTTGACGGGGCCTCGATTCCACAGTCGTGGCGCCCGTCTTGGTTAGGGAAAAGATCCGTACAGCCGTTACTAGCTATATGCCTATTGCCATTCTTTCCTGTCCACGAAAAGTCTATGAGAAGATACTCATCAACAGATTTGTGTTGCAGGTTGAGATCTCTGGGAAGCTCTTCGGTCCCAGTTTGGTTTCCGTCGCCACTGTGGCACCCAAGATGCGGTGTTGTATCTGGAATCCGGTATTCGTGAAGCTTGGGTCCAGGATTGCTTTGCTGTTGCTGTCTTTTCAGACTTAAGGCCGCTTACGGCATGGCTGATGTGGACTGGGTCCCTTGAATATCATGGTATTGGTAGGAAACTGAGGGCCGCGGTGTTGGCCTTCCTATAGGGACTAGATGTTTTGCAACCCGTGTTGGCGGTTCGTGTTCCAGTGTTAAGTCCACTGATAGGGGCCTCCCACAGGGCAGCTAGCTGCTTGAGTCCGACCCTCTTCACTGTGGCGATCAACTCTGTTCTTATTGAATTGAGCTCTCTGGATAATGTTGTTGTTTATGCTGGAAGAGGTCGATTTTGAGGAAGAAGAAGTTAGCAACGAACGTACAATGAACTAAAAAAACCGCAACAACTCAAGTGTTTTTAGTCTTCTGTACTGCTGAAAAAGCTGAGAAGACTTATTGCAGTGACTTTGTCCCTCCGTCCGTCCCGTCGCTTTTTTCAACTTCAGAATAGTACCAAATGAGACCAATAAGTTTCACCATTAGGTACAGCGACCAAAATCTTAGTTAAAAAAACGGCAAATTAAAACTTCATAGCTTCTTGATACTAGCAGGCTTTCTCAATGTAACTAATGAAATAGTAACATTTGATTGTCGCATCTAAACACTACAGGAAAACACGCAATCGTAAAAACAAAAGGATTTCGTTAACGACACACATTAGCTTCATTAAAATAGTCTCAATACCGTGTTGCATTGATGAATACACTCTCAAACCAAATTCTTCCGGTTAGCTGCTTCTTACGAAATTAAAACGGCAGGTAAAAAAATCAGGTCTAAAGCTGAAAATTAGGCCTAAAATCGCGTTAACACACCGTGTTGGATACATGAACAGGCCTACTCTCGAACCCAATTCTCAGTTAGTGTTGCTTACGAGATTAAACCGACAGGTAAAATTAAGCCTAAAAGCTGAAAATTTAACGTCAAATCTCCGCACCTTGTTGCATAAATGAACAAGCTTACTGACGAACCCACTTCGCCAAAATTAAAACGGCAGGTAAAACTAGGCCTAAAAGCTGACAATTACGCCTAAAATGTAAAACTAGGCCTAAAAGCTAACATTGCCGAAACGAAAGGCCTAAAACTGGCAAAAGCTAATTGGCACTTGTGATGGTTACTGCTTTTTAGATTACCGTAAATCCTCTATTTGTAGCCCGTGCTACTGGTTAAAAATAAAGTCATTTTCACCCGACTATACAATTAGAGACCCCCAAAGGGTTTTTTGAACTTGCACTCATAGCTATTTTTTTCCAGTTACTCTTCATGTGTAGTCATACTTTTCACGGAAAGTGAAAAATTCCATCAATTTTGGGGACCCAAGCCGTCCAATTATATGAAGTGTAATGTACATTGGGTGCATTTGGAGCCACATGCGTGGCCTCTTTGGTACCATTTATTCGCTGAATCATTGACTCAGTTTAAAAAAAAACCCGAATAGAACCTTTTTGGCAGACAATTCCATGCTCTACAATTTCGGATTAAACATTATTATATGCAGCCGTTTCCGTGATATATTGAAAAAACTGATTTCTGGCGCATGTTTCCAAGATGGCGGCATTAGCTCAACATTCTTCTACGACGTTTATTGGCTGTATCATTGAATCTACAAAAAAAAAATGAATACAAGATTTTTGTAGAAAATTTAATGCTGTACATTTTTCGACAGAACATATTTTCGTGCCCGAGCAACCGTTACCGAGCTATATAGAAAAACCCGTTTTCGGACGCCATGTTTCCAAGATGGCGGACAACGCAATGGTCGGATTTCAGGGGACTTTTAGTATGTTGTTTAGTACGCCACCAGAGAACATCCCACAAATTTGTAGCTTGTTGCTAATTAATTACTTTTTCAACCCTATTTTCAACCCTATTTATACTATTTAATCATAGTAGAATAATAACCAGCTGATGTTTTATGTAATAAACACAACACAACAAAATATACAATCAACTTTTTGTTTATGAAAATCCAATCTGTAGTTTTCGACAGATCGTATCATAATGGGCTGCTTGCTCGGCCAATTTACTGCTTGGTATGGCAGGTCATACATATACATAATTAGAAAACAAAAACGAACTCGTTTGATGTTTAAGGTAAGGTTTAGCTCATCCGGAGTCAAAACAGCAAAGGAACACAAATAAACTTTCCTGTAAGGTTTCATATACCGCAGTGTTCCTGTACTGTTTAGTTCGCGTGTCATAATAAGCAATCCAGTTTTTGCTTCATTAAATTCTAGCCATTAGTTTTCGAGCTGTCATTAGATATAACCCGTGTTACTTGCTGGGCCAATTATATATGGTTGCATGGTATTGCATGTAATACGAATAGAAATATAGGAGATATAACAAGCAATCTAGTTTTTGTTTCATTTAATTCTACCCAGTAGTTTATGAGATATCATTAAATATCAACACGTGCTGCTCGCTCGGCCAATTAAATTTAGCTGCTTAGTATTGCATGCAATATGTATACATAAATATAGCAGACTAGCTGCAAAGCCCGTCATGAAGACGGGCAACTCTAGGAGTACAGTTTCCCCATAACAGTGAAATGTCTAATTTAAACAATTCCGGTTCTTGAAGATGGGTAATTGCGGTAAGGTTGCTTCGCTCACTCAATCCATGTATCTTATGATTCATTGCACCATCCTTCATTCATTTCCGTTACCCGGGAGCAGATGGTGTTTTTTACGTCCTGTGGCCTAGCTTTTTTTTCCCGCACTGAATCCGACTGTGCATTTTTTTTTGTCTTTCAAAGCCCTGTAACCCGGGAGCAGACAGATATTTTTTTCGTCTTTTTCACTCTAGTCCGATTACGTAACTTCATGAAACCAATTACAATGCATGTTTGCAAAGACATTGTTGTTTGCAGTATTATTGTCTGATGTGTCTGCGGGCAGCAAATAACTTTTTTTACACGGTCTCTCTGGATCCCAGGCGTCTTCGGATCTCCGGCGTCATTCGGATCACGTAACCTCGCTCTCAGAAGTTCTCTGCCCTCACACTAGCTGGCAAATCAAACATGGCGGAAAACGGCACCGATTCAAGTCAGCCCAAGTGAGTAGCAACCAGTATTCAGAGCTAATCCGCACATATTTTTTCAACAATGAATCGACTTCTCATTGCGCGCGTTCACGGGAAGATGAACTTGAAGACGTTTCTCCGGCTTCCTGCATTGCGGTTAGTAGGCAAACCCGCGTGAACGCTCGTTCAAATGAGTACGGTAGTTGATCTGAGATTGTTCAAAAACATGTTAACACCTATGAACGATCGAGCGAAATATTAAATATTACGATAAAGTCGATTCATTGTTCAAAAATGTGCGAATTAGCTCCAAATACTGGCTGCTACTCACTTGGGCCAAGGATGCTTCTATATATATTTCATATGATTTGGCAGTGCTATATTACGAGCTTAGGGCAGGGACCTAGACTTTGGCGACGATCGAGCACATCCACGTATTTGCATTGAATTCAATGGGAATGATGTGATGCGATCTCGTTTCGAGACGTTATGACTACGCAAAACAAATAAAATAATTTTAACATTGAAGATAGATAATTTATGGTTCCTCTCATAACATAGTGTGAAGTGAGAAAACGTTTACTCCAGTATAGAAATATTTTTAAAAACCAGCTTCGCAACACAACGCATCATTCACATTCTCGCCTACTGGTTGCTAGGCAACAACAAGTAACGCAGGCAAGCCATCCAAATTCAGCTGCCCAACAGCCAAACAAACAAAATAGTTGTGAAATACTGAATTAACACGTTTAATTTTTTTAAAATTAGTATAAAATAAAGTAATAAGACGAGTGTTTCTTTTAGCCCCACTTGTGTTTGAAATAAACCACATAAATCACACGAAAAACTGTTGGACCACGCCAACCGACGCCAAGGTTAAATAGACAGAAGCGTCTCGTAATTTCGGCAGATCTAATCACAGGGGCTCGTCACAAAAAGCTTGTTTTGAGACGACCCCCTCTGGTTCTATTACTTTCCACAATCAAAGCATGGCGAGGTGAAAACTGGTTGTAGTTAAATTAACACGTGGCCAATTGAAGCTCGTGTAAATCTTGGATTAGCGAAACAAAACGTAGTTAATACATTGACAGTGACGCGTGCATTCATTTTAATGCGACCGCTTGTTTGTTGACATACGTAAAATTAACCAGTGCAAAGTTAGGCTCCTAATCAACATCGTTTTTTGTCAACTCCCGATTATTTCGTGAAATAGCATTGCAAATAGCGTTCCAATGGTGGAATTAATCTTGCTTTGGCTCACTTAAATCGGCGCCGTTTTCCACCATATGATTTGTCAGCTGGTGTGAGGGAAGAGAACTTCTGGGAGCGAGGTTATGTGATCCGAATGACGCCAGAGATCCGAAGACGCCTGGGATCCAGAGGGCCCGTGTAAAAAAAGTTATTTGCCTGCGGGCACTTTTGGCAAGTGGTCGGCTCGGTGGATTGTGGGAAAGTCTGGGTCGGTTAGGAAAAAGTGCAGCAGGTCGGGTCCCATTTGGTGGACTGCCGAGTGCAGGAAGGCTGTCTGCGACCGCAGGCGGTCCTGGCAGAGGTTCTGTCGTTCCCGGACTGATGAGAGGTGGTTCATTTTTGTAGCAGTCTCGGCAGAAACGAGGTTGACACTCCGGAGAGAGAAGGCCTCGTTCGGGCTGAGACTTTGTGAGAGGCTGTCTGCCGGGGTTCCTCCAGCAAAGGTGTGGAAATTGATCCGACCTCAGGACCCACATACTTCTGTGGCGTGGGTCATTGGCCCAGGTGATGTTGTGCTCAGGGGCACCTTGATGGCGGAAGCCTTCAATGAGAATTTTTCTAGTGTGTTCAGGTCCCCTAAGGGGCCATCGCCTCCGGTTCTCCAATGGGGGAACTCCGCGGTGGCTGACGTACCATTGACGATCCACGAGTTGGAGGCCGCTCTTGCGGTCTGCCGTGCAACGGGAGCCCCTGGGATTGACCGCATCAGGTACAGCCATTTGCATAGCCTTGATAGGGCGGGTTTAGATAGTCTGTTGGAGGTTTTTCAGGTCTGCTTCAGGGGCGGCCAGGTGCCTCCGACCTGGTTGTTCTCCATCCTGACTCCGGTGCTGGGCAGGGGGAAACGGAGGTCTGCTGTTGAGAGTTACAGGCCCATCGCCCTCTTGTCCTGTGCCCGGAATCTGTACGAGAGGATTTTGGTGGGTAGGCTCAATAGTGTCTTGGAAGGCTCCGGTGGGCTTTACAGGGCCCAGTTTGGGTTTCGGAAGTTGCGTGGGGCGCAGGACGCCATGCTGTACTTGGAGGCTGGGGTCAGAGAGGCTTGGCTGCACGGGAAGATAGCGGTTGCCGTCTTTCTCGACATTAGAGCGGCCTATGACATGGTGGATGTGGCTTGGGTCAGAGCGGGGATGCAGGATTTAGGGGTGAGTGAGAAACTGGGTGAGGCGGTTCTATCGCTGTTGGGTGAACGCAGCTATGCGACGAGAGTTGGTGGCTTCTGGTCGGGAGTGAAATCCACCAGCAGGGGGCTGCTGCAGGGGAGTTGCCTGAGCCCAACTCTCTTTGCGGTGACGATCAATGCTGTGCTCAAGGAGCTAAGCTTCTCTTGCAACGTTGTGGCTTATGCCGATGATGTGGCAGTGTGGTTAGTCGGCACGGCTGTCCCAGTGCTTGTCACGTCTCTGGAAAAAGTCATTAGCAGGGCTATGGTTCTGCTGGCTGATCGGGGCCTTTGTCTCTCACTCCCCAAGACCGAACTTCTGGTGTTCTTGAGGACTGCTGCGTGTCGGGGGTGTGGTGGTGCATGCGGCATCTAATGTCCGGTATCTGGGTTACAGGTTGGACCCTCAGCTGAGCTGGCTTGCTGATGCTGGGGTGGTAAGGGAAAGTATCGCTGGTAGGCACGGCGTCCTTAAGTCTCTCGCTTCTAACCGCGCGGTGTTGAAGAGGTCGGTACTCTCTGGGTTATACAGGACGTTCATTCGGTCCTGTGCGGACTTCCACTTGCCTTTCTTGCTATACTCTGGCAGTGCGATTAGGAGTGTTCAGGTCGCCCTGAATGGGTGCCTGCGCACGGTTACTGGGTGTTTGCCTTCCACCCCGGTGGCCGCACTGCTAGTGGAGGCTGGGGAGGTGCCAGTAAGGATCAGGGCTAGAGAGACTCTGTCGGCCCTCTGCCTTCGAGCGGTGGCAAGGGGTTGGGGGGACCCCGTCGCTATGCTTCTGGTCAGGTTCTCTGCAATGGGTCAGTGGGCGCGGAGAGCTCTTGGTGCTCTTGGTCTGGGTGCTACCCTTCTCAAGGAGAGGGGTCTTGGTGGTTTCCCAGCCCCAAGGCTCGTTGTGGGTGGGTGTCCATGGTCCTGGTGTGGGGAGGTGTCCCCTCTCTTGTCCTGCCAGTGTTCGGTGGCGGGTGACCGGGACTGTGTGGAGATTTTCAGCGATGCCTCCTTCCATGAGGAGGTCTGGGAGGGTGGGGTGGGAGTGTATGTCTCTGACTTCCGTCAGGAGTTCAGTTACTTCCTGCCTCACCTCCCATCCGCCTTCCTGGGAGAACTGGTGGCGATTTCGATTGCCATTGATATTGGTTTATACTTGCATCTGCGCAGCTTCAGGGTCCTCTCCGATTCTGCTGCTGGGATAAAGTGCCTCCAGTCTGCTTTCAGGTCGCTGGAGGTTAGTCACCCAATTGTCCTTGAAATTGGTCTGAAGCTTGCCGGTGCTCTTCGGAGGGGTGTCAGTGTGGGTATACGGTGGGTCCCCGGGCATTCTGGGGTATTCGGGAACGAAGTAGCTGATGACCTTGCCAAGAGAGGTTTCGTGGAGAGGCGGAATTCCGTGGTGTTTCCGGTCTCTCCCAGAGATCTCCTTCCGGTTCTCAAGAGTATAACAGCGGATGACTGGCAACGAGAATGGGATTCGGGCGAGGTTGGACGGGCCCTGTACAGTATTCATCCCACTGTCGGGGACACTCGCAGCCTAGATTGTCTCTCCAGGAGGGATGCAGCAGTGATCTCCAGGCTGAGGACCGGACATTGCCTTCTGAGGGCGCATGCGTTTAGACTGGGGTTGTGTGGTTCGCCCATCTGCCGGTGTGGCACAGAGGAGGAAACTGTAACACACTTTCTCCTGGTCTGTCATCACTGGGCTCAGTACCGGGGCCAACATATGTTGAACTGGGGCTGCGACCTACAGGGGGTTCTTGGTGTCTTCCCGCACAATCCAGCGGCCGGTGTCTCACTACGACAGGTTGTGTTGTTTTGTAGGCAGACAAGGCGGTTTGAATAGTAGGTTGTATATGTAGGTTGTATATGTAGGTTGTATATGTAGGTTG
>JAHWFP010160351.1:19725-31873 GCA_023313725.1 Lithobius niger | reverse complement strand
TAATGGTACCGATTTTGGTTTGGTTATCTTTTTTTTTGGGGGGGGGGCATAAAATTGCCTTCCCCCCCAAACCTGAAAAAAATCATAGCCACGGACCTGCACGGACTGATACACAACGATTAAGTTTTTTAGCGTTTTTTCAGCGATGTCGCTTTGCCAAGTAGCATAAAACGACGCATGCAGACGCAGATCTTCCCTTACCTTCCCTGTTAAGAAATAAAAACGGTGAAGAAAATAAAAAAAATAAAAATAACCTTTTAATACAGCATTGTGTTTTCACGTAGACTAAACAGTACAGCCACATTGTGGTATCTGAAACCTTACAAGAAAGCTTATTTGTGTTCCTTTGCTATTTTTTTCTGAAAGTCTACTACGAGACAAAAGGCCAATGGCATTCGTCCAATAAATTATTAGCTAATTTTTAAAAACAAGTCCGTTTGATGTTTCAGGTAAGGTGTAACTGTGAGCGATATCAAAATAGGAAATGAGCACAAACAAGCTTTTCCAGTAAATTTTACTACCACTGCAGTGTTTAGTCCACGCGAAACCTTACTGCTTTATTAAACTGTTTGGTTACCATTTTTGCTTTTGAATACCGTAGGTGAACTAATGACTGGTAATGACTGATTAACAACATCGCTGAAAAATGGTAAATCTTAATCGTCCTGTATCATCATAGGGTGACGAAGGAACACTGACTAATTGACCGATAAAAAGCACACGAGTGTGTGCGTTAGGTGCATTAGCTATGTGCGCATGATTCGCATAATTCCAAATTAATTGTGTTTAGCTTCTATTACTCGAAAATACATGATTCGGTAACCTAAACACAACTAAGGAAGCCATATATTATTGGAAAACAAAAACGAACTCGTTTGATGCTTAAAGTAAGGTTTAACTGATCCGAAGTCAAAACTGGAAAGGAACAAAAATAAACTTTCCTGCAAGGTTTAAGATACTGCAGTGTTGCTATATTGTTTAGTTCACGTGAAACCTTGCTGCTGTACTCGAACGTTTTTACCATTTTTACTTGTGCACACGATACATCAGCTGATGATTGGTGCATTCTACTTGGTTAAACGACATCGCTGGAAAATGTTTAAGAACTAATCGTCTTAGTGTGCCAAACACAGCTCTACAGGTAATTCAGAGTAAGTGCGAGTCCTTGAAAACCTCCAAAAGTCCTACTCTAATTAGCTCTAAACTGCTACTGAAAACTAGCGTAGTAAGACTGGCAATCGGAATAATGGACTGAAAATTTATGTCGGTATCGGTATTTACCGATTTTATCGGTATTTTCGTGCATAGGCCTCAGATCTGTATCGGTATTTATTTACAGATATTTTGCCGATACGCCCATCTTCCGTGTGCACTGGCTAGTCTGCCTAGCTTGAGAGAAACCTTTCCTGCATAGCATCGCTTGTATCCCACGAAGTGATTTTGACATCAGCTCAGTGAATTTAACGCGTGCGTACTGTCGGCTTCTTGCAATTAGGCCTATCTGCAGTGCGGACTGGGGTTCTTTTTTATGGTCGGCGGTACAAATGAGTTTGACTTTCTGACCTGTTGACTTTTTTTATCGTTGTCTGAATCGGTGTATCTGAATCTGTATCGGTATCTGTATCGGATCGGAGTGATGGGGATATCGGTATCGGTCGGATCGGTAATTTTCTGTATCGGTCGATCCCTAGAGATAACAACACATTTAATCTCGTTTCGTTCGTTTAGACAGGTAGGGAGCCAATAATATTACAAAATAGGGATCGGAATTAAAAATTTTATTTGAAAAGTTAAGGCAAAGGAGATAATTCTGACATGTACCCATTGATACAACTAACATCTATTAACCTTTAATAGTTGATGTGTGATTAACCCCAATCTGTTCGCACCACTCACATGCAGTTTGACTGTTTGTTCAGCCAAATACGCCAAGGTGCTTGGATCAATATTTGTCGTGGTAGTTTAGAGGTAATTCTAATGACTGGTAGTGAAACAGACGGATTCAACGTAAGTTTGGAAGCATTTGCAAATATTCGAAGTGCTACCTTCGCCAACTTCGTAATGCAAACACCACTACAACATTTATCGGTCTGTGCTTGCACAACCTATACAAAGGGTAGTCACAAATTCGTTGGGAATAAACTCCATTCTTGCGGCACAAATGGCGAGTAGCTAAAGTGCATTCCACAGTTACAATGCAGGTTAATCACGAACTAGCGTCAATGAATGTGTATCCGCGCAAAGAAGTAGTCCCAGGTTTAAGTATCTTTACGAGATAGAGATACACTAATGTCGATGTCGGATTTACCACAGACGCATTTAGAACTTTAAAAAGTTGACCTCAAGTTTTGTGAATCTTAAAATAGGCTACTCATTTTGTCGGCGCCATTGAAAACTCACGAACGCTTCAATCTTAGATCAACATACTTACTTCGTTATGGGAGGACCATGCTATGCCTATTGCAAGCAACGCTCGGCAAGCGTCATATTATGAGGGCACGAGTTTTGAGGACAAATGGGAAGAAACGCGTGTTGTTACTACGGTAGCTCACTGGGACAAACAACAACTTTTTTCCAAAATACAAAAAACTTTCATGAAACCGGAACCTTCAGCGTTCCAACACTGGATAAGACACTACAACCTAGGACTATGTATGGCAAACTGCGCTCAAGCCAGTTCCGGTTTCATAAAAGTTTAGTGTGTGTGTGCAGGAAAAGTTACGTCCCAATAAGCCACCGTTCGTTGCGATCACGCAACATAAAAATGGCTGACAAACAACAATAAGAAGCCCGATGGAGAGCGAATTTCATGAAGGCTCATTGTGTTAGCTAACATCTGCTAAGTGCGGTTTGTAAAATTACCAAGAATTGTTTTGGCAGGTTGGCGGCAGCGCAGTGTTTATTTGAGGACGTCATTTTTGAACTCCAGTGTGGGCCGGCTTATGCTACGATTTCCACCGCCATGTTTTCTGTGCTTCCGCGGTCCTTGTCAAGCGGTGAGCGCTATTTGCGCTAGTAATTGCGCGACGCTACGTTGCGGCCATTGCGACTCTAAGAGTTACTGCCCCATGCTTCAATGAAGAGAGTGGTAAATAAACAACCATTGCAACTTATTTCATTTTTTTCCCCCCGCAATCATATTATCACAACTCAACTTACTGAGCTTGGCTTTCATTGAACGGAAAAATAATCAGTAATTTTTTGGTGACGTTGTAAAATCGTGAAATAATACGGTTTTTTTTTAATAGGTGCGAGTAGGGAGCATGACACCTTTTTCACAGTGACCGAATGTGGTGAAAAGGCAAGCGTGATTTACCGTACTATGAACGCCTCACTGGAGCTTCGAAGGCAACAAGTTCATCTTTCTCTAGCATTTAAAGGTACATTCCTCCTGGTGCCATTTTCTCGATCCATCACATCAAGTACGGCCCCAAAGGCCTATTTACTTACCGTTAGTCAATGCCTTGCTAAAAATCCGTTTTAAAATGTGGCGTCAAGGAAATTTTCTTAGTGTTGAATATTGAGAACTATATTTACTGCATCCTGCGATTATTATGATCCTTTGCGCGCTTGCACTGACCTTGACGTTTCATCTCTGAGTGTGCATATACTAATTTTTAATAGTTTGCTAATAATTACGATGAGATCAAAACTCTACAAGATTAATGCGTTAAAAATTAAAATCATTTACGACTGTAGATCGCAGAAGAAAAATTATAAGATACAAGCAAAAAATCATAAAATGTGGCGTTAAAATAAGAAAATCATTCCGGTTTGTGACGACACAATCTTTAACTTGATGCTGTTTCGTGATTCCCAAAGCCAACTGAGATAGAAGCTGAATTCCTCGATGCGCGGAACGCAGCTTGTACCTCAGTTGGCCTTGAATTCGTACGCCGAGTCCCGTGAAACGGCGCGATATTAACGTGCGCAGGTGGAGATCTGAGTATGGGTATTATACGGCAGGCCGGATGTGCCTTCAACATCATCCATCCGCTCTTATCGCTGACTTACCCTTCTTCGAATTAAGTCCTGCAACCTAGACGAGGAGATAAAATTACAAATTAACTATCCAACATGCACGACTGAATTGAAGACAAAATTTTTTTGCCATTAGATAAATCCGAGTTTGGAATTCACTGTCCAACGCGACAGGAATCGGCATCGTCTGTGAATAGCTGCAAAAAAGTTTTATTGTCATTGGTCGACTTAACCATCATTTAAAAAAAAATTTAGCACTCTGCACATTAACTAATACACCGATTCTCCTGTGTAGCTTCACTTTTGAAGTCGTCTAAGAAATAATTTTATTGAATAAATACAGATGCAAGCCTATTTCGTTGCCTTTTGGACGTATGTGTCAGACTGCCTGAACGGGGATTCGAACCCACAACCTTTGGTTTGAGCCAGCGGTAGGGCCTCGGCCTTTGGTTTCAAAGGTTGTGGTTTCGAAGCACCGCTCTGGCAATCTGACATATAAGTCCAAAAGACAACGTAAATAGGTTTGCATCTGTATTTATTTAACTCTTGTTGAGCCTTTGACTTTCCGTCTTTGAAACTTTCATTGTGTAAAACTTTACTTTTACTCCTTTTCTTTTTTTTTTTTTACCTCCTGTTTCTCTTTTTTCATTGTTCTTATTCCTGGTTGTCTGGCGAATTAGGGAGATCTGGCAGTTTAAACTAACTCCAGTCTTCTTTATCTATCACGTTTTGTAACCAACCGAAAAAAGTCAGTTTCTTTTATACCGCATTCCAAATTCATTCTCTTCTATGTTGGCTGGTTATCAGTGACTCCCTGGGTCCTTTCCTGACATGTGTGATATTTGATTCTGTGTGCAAAAGTGCTAAACCATGCGCAATGGCTGTTTGCCGTGACGTCACCATGAGTTAGCCAATGACGAACGAGAACAACGGCTGTTTGGCCGTCTGATTGGACTAGCCCAGTCACGTGATATGCACGTCACAGCAAACAGCCATGGCGCGTGGTATAGTTTCGATTGTGTTTCTTTGTCTGCTGCTCTCAAACCACACGCGAGCATTAGCTCTTGTGGAATGAGTGTTTGCTTGTGTGCTTAATTTTGTAACCTGTGGTGGGTGAATAAACTTACTTTACTTTACTTATTGCACCAAACATTTTATTATTACTATTACTATTATTATTTGTAATAAAATTATTGTATAAATTATTTTAAAAAAATTTTAAAATATTAGTTCTTATTTTTTAGTTCTTATTTCAGTGGATGTATGAGGCTATGTGTATATTATAGTATAAAAGATATGGGTAATCTATGTATAAACATTTGTATAAATTGTAAAAAAAAAAAATGTAGGCCTATACAAACTCACAGAATTTCGGGTTGCAACCAGGCACGGACTGGCCATATTGCCATTGTGCCAATAGCACAGAGGCGCCCATAGGTTATCATACCTTCGGCGCCCCTTTGGCAGTCTATTTTTTTTCTCCTCCCCACTTTGAAAAATGAATATTTTGAATTCGCTGTCCGCTGATGACGACTTTTCCTTTCAGGCACAAATTCCCTTCTCTATTCTCCCTCCCTTTACTTAAGTTTTTAACGCATTTTTTAAACTGCTCTCCCCCCCCCTCACCCCCCCCCCCCCGGCCGCCCACACACACACACAATTTCTAAAAATAGCATTAGTTGAAATGTAAGATGTGTGTTGATGAAGAATGCACTCTGAAGCCAGAATAGAGGACAGAATATGAATATAAGCAAAGCTTCGTATTAAGCTCGACCCTGAACTTTGCTTGTGCTTGGGGAGCTTAGAGCACTTCCCAAAATCCCTACGGTTGGAGGCACCATCACTTCATCAGTTTCTGTAAAATGCATAGCGCCCTGGTCATTTCGGTAAATGGCACAGGCGCCCTTTCCTCCCCAATCCGACTCTGGTTGCAACTGTGTCATTTACTACGAGAATAACACTCGACTATACTGAATTGTACGAATAAATAAATTATATTATTATCATTACTACTACTACTACTATTATTATTATTATTATTATTATTATTATTATTATTATTATTATTATTATTATTATTGACATAGCTGCGCCAGTGGGAAAATGTGTGGATTACTCCGGATCTCCGGCTGAAAACAGGTAGCTAATTTTATTACGATAATCCGGTGAGTAGTAGGCTTACCCATAAAAAAAAATTCAGAGGTGCGGGGGGCGGAGAAATGTAGACGAAAAGGAGGTTTAAAACAAGACGACCTGGATTGTGGCTGGCTATGGGGTAGAATTTCTTTTGACTTAAAATTTGAAAATTCCATTTAACAATTCCAGACAACAATTGCAATGACGGAAGGAAGAGAATTGCGTTCGGAGGAATTGGAGTAATTGAAGGAATTCCCAACAAATTGCACGATGCATCCTTGAACGACTATCGTGTGCGCGGCGTATCTTGAGTCCTGGAAATATTTTATGAGCGGCTACGTCTTCCTGGAGGGAGCGGCTTTCATCGACGGCCGCCATTGTTTTTGTAACCATATTGGATATCAACAAGGCACTCTGCTACCAAAAACGTACAATCGATTATCTGTGTTCATTCTTCCTGGAGGGAGCGGCTTTCATCGACGGCCGCCATTGTTTTTGTAACCATATTGGATATCAACAAGGCACTCTGCTACCAAAAACGTACAATCGATTATCTCTGTTCGTTCTGCAGCGAACTCAAGATGGGCCGCGCGCACTTTAACATCATTTCTAATCGCGAAACAAACGCTGATCAGAAATAATGATGAGAAAAATTCACTTGTTAATGTTATACTTAGTATAGTCGCAATGTACGTACTGAAAAAAAAATAATATCGTAAATTACCAAACCAAAGATCTGGTAATTTGTTTCCAGTTCTTTCTAGCGTAAAATTACGGTCCACGTGGTTTAATGAGTCTACCTACGAGGGAACGAGTTTCGCTAAATTCTGCCCTAGGGCCTTCTTAGCTGAGATTACAGAGGAATGTAATTAAAAAATAAAAACGGTCCACGACCATCAGATCTGAATGGTGATTGAACAGTAAAGTAACTGAAATTTTTAAATGTATGCTTAAGTAAGTTTATTACACTCCAAAGCATTTCATGGGATACATTGGCAACTAAATTACAAGAGTTGAAATCTGTGTTGCAGAGTAAACTCGTGTGAAACACAGAACCATCGAAAAAAATAATTAATAGGTGGCAACAAATTCTGAATGAAGTAATAAGAAACACACAAAAACATGCAAGCGGCTACAGCGACTGCTAGTCGCACCGGTTCTCTGTACAGTTCCTCCACTTCCTGTGTTGAGACGCACACCTCTATCATGCACTATTAAAGTGTCCGCGGCCTATCTTGAGTTCGCTGCAGCACGAACACAGATAATCAATTGTACGTTTTTGGTAGCAGAGTGCCTTTTTGATATCCAAGATGGTTAAAAAAAACAATGGCGGCCGTCGATTAACGCCGCCCCCTCCAGGAGGACGTAGCCGCTCATAAAATGCTTGCAGGACTCAAGATACGCCGCACACACAATATATCTCTATCTCTATTATACTAATCTAAAAGCAGTAACCATTACAATTGCCGGTTAAAAATGTGTTAGCTTTTAGGCCTATTTTAGATTTTAGGCATAATTGTCAACTGTTAGGCCTAACTTTTACCAGCAGCTTTAATTTCGTAAGCAGTAGCTAATGGAGATTTGGAATGTATAGTAAGCCTATTCATGTTTGCAACACGGTGCGCCTCTGGGCACACAGTTGCAGCGTTAACAACGTAATGCGCAGCATGGCCTATATAGATCAGTGGTAGTAGGAAGTGACGGGAGAAACACCGTTGATGAAGCCAGCAACGGCTCGTAGCAACTTGACGTTGGCGTGGTAACACGATTTTAGGCCTAATGGAGAATTTGGTTCGACATGCGACAATGCGACGAAACGATTTTAAACGAAGCTAAAATCCATTTGTTTTTATTGCGTGTTACCTTAGGATTTCAATTCGAAGATCAAATAATTATTTTTTTTATTTAGTTACATCGAATAAGTTTATTAGCCATAAGGAAGTAACGATGTTTTAATTTGCCATGTCATTTTACTAACTTCTCACTCTAAATCTAACGTTGTAAACCGTGGTCGTCTCTATCTGGTACCGTTGCGAAGTTGAAAAAAGCGACGGACGGACGGACAAAGTCGTTGCAATAGTCTTCTCAGACGGTACGACTGCACAGAAGACTAAAAATAAGTCAAGTACCATAAAGTGATATGGTAGAGCATTGTAAATCTTTGAGGCCCGATAAAGAAAACGTTTATGTAGAATTTCCCGCCTGGCTTTCGGTATCAAAACGTGAAGCTGACTATAAGATAATGGTGTTAAAAAGTGAGGACACCCTAGTCACATAATCCAGACCAACTAAAATAATTAGGGACTCTGTTCTGATCGCAACAGAAAGGCCTTAAGGCTGCAGTTATTAACCAGTTTCTTAAATACGTTCACTGAGGAAGCCGAGACAATGCAGTCCCTAAGTGAATTCTACACAGGCACAACCCTAAGGGAAAAGAAAGACTTTCTACAGTTAGGTTTAAATTTGATGGTCACGAGCTTGAGGCAACTGCCCTGGTAAGAATGTTGGTACTGAATTCAAACAGTGGCAGATCTTGTGGGAGCAAGCCGTGGACAATCTTAAACGTCGGGATCAAATCTGCCTTTAATCTTCTCAGCTCAAGTGAGACAAGGCCAAGCATCCTGAAGCGTTGGCAATAGGAGAGTTTATTCAAACCGGGCAGTCTTTGTAAAACGCCTCTGTACAGACTCAATTTGGTCAATGTCTTTCAAGACACTGGGTGACCAAACCTAGCTCGCATACTCAACAAGTGGGCGGATGTACTTGTTTAGGCTTCACTTGATTAGGATTCAGTCACTTGATGGGCCTATTTTAGGCCTGTTGTTTAAGCCTATCTTAGGCTTGTTGCCTATACGTTTTAATCATCTTGTTTTCTATTGATATTATTACGGGTCTACTTGATTCTAAGTCATTATTCAGCTCAATTGTAGTATCAACCTTAACCCATTAGGTATCTAGGAACTCTGAACAGTATTGACTGCATGCAGGTTACTCAGACTTCACCTGTCCTGGGCGGGTGGAGGAAACAGTCGTTAAAGCGCCTTCGAGAAGTATTAAACAGACAACGTCAGGAACTAACACCAAAATTAAGGCAGAACAACTCGTACCCTTAAATGCCAGCCTTTTGTTAGGGTACCTCTGGTTTATCTACATCTTTATTTCTCTCACAGGTATAGCGTTTCCCATTATGGTGCCGAAACCTGATTTGGATCAATACTATATAGTGTCCGCGGCCTGTCTTGGGTCCTGTACGTATTTATGAGCGGCTACGTCTTCCTGGAAGGGGCGGCTTTAGTCGACGGCCGCCATTGTTTTTGTAACCATCTTGGATATCAACAAGGCACTCTGCTACCAACAACATACAATTGATTATCTGTGTCGTTCTGGGGCGAACTCAAGATAGGCCGCAGACACTTTAGGGATGAAAGAATCAAATAGCGTCAAATAATCATGTGGGGAAATTTTGGGGGGGGAAATGTGGGGAAATTTTACGAATTCGTAAAAATTCAGGGGGTATTGGATCTACATCCAAGTCAAATGTAAAGTAAACAAAACAGCTGAATCGTAAATAACTTAAAAAGAAAAAGAAGAAATCAGAGTAAAGAATTTCAAAATGACCACTTCAAAGACATTGGCACGCCTACAGAAAAGTAAAACTAGTAGGAAAAAAATGCTCTGAATATTAAGATTTTTACGAAAATAGCAAAGGATGTATCAGAAAATGTTTCTGAAGTGGAAACCTGATTAATACAATACTAGCAAAGGAAGTCGAATCTATAAACGCACTGCCGAATCAGTTGGATCTTCTTCCTGGTCCTGATGACCTTGAGAACGAGCTTATGTGTTAAGATGCCCATGTAGACTGCAAAATTAATGAAAGCAAATCGGTTGTTTTTTTTTTTGCTTAGCTTATCCTAACAACAGGAAGAGTCCCAACTATTTCCACTCCGAGCATAGGGTAAATCTAAAATTGCCTAACCTTCAAATAAACAAATTTGAAGGATTAGTAAGCGACTGAGTACGATTCTAGGACCAATTCACTTCCGGTGTGAACTCGAATGCTCTGTTAAATGATGTAGAATTGTAGATAAATTCACCTATTTACCAAGGTTCTTTTTAACAAATCATGCTTCACGACCTGTTCAAGGGTTGAAGGTGACAGCCAACAATCTTACATTATAAACCAAAGTCTCATAGCATAAACGAAGCAACGACGACCCCCGGAAGGAAAACCCCTACAATGAAAACGGGCGAGTGTGTCAAGTTTATGTTTATGTTTATTGAGCCTAATAGGTCATTACACCATTCGCTCACTCTAAAGCTAAACTTACACTACTTAAACCTACGACAGCCATTTAACAACCAAGCATCACCTGAGCAATCCCGGTCGCACCCTGGAAGCGAAGCAAGCAAGCAGTGAGGCGTTACCTTAAAAAAAAAAAAAAAAAAAACCCTCGATCTGAAAGTCACCCGAGTCGTCCTGTATTCCTGCAAAACCTGACAATAACCCTAAGAATGTGCCTCGCTGACCCAAGATGAGCTGAGTAAAAGCACTGAGTAACTGAACATTGCCCCGAGTTAAAAGTGAGCACTGGTGCTTAGCCCAGAGGGCAAGAGAACAGAAAATGCCGAACGGTTTCCTCCCCATTACCACAGGCACACCCCGGGGAACTGCTCCACCCTATGCGATACAGATGTGCACGGAGCTGAACGTTCCCAGTCCTCAGCCTAGACACCAAACCCACGTCCTTACGCGAGAGACGATCCAGTGCAGTGGGCGAGGACACAGCAGGGTGTATTTCAAACAAGATACGCCCCGTTGCACCCTTCTCCCATCTGCTTTGCCACTCTCTCCTTGCTAATTCAGCTACAACTGGACACAGATATTTGTAGCCCAAAGGGAACCAAATTGGAGCAGACCTACACTCATACCCAACCTTAGCCAACCCATCTGCTGCCTCGTTTCCTGTGACACCTGAGTGGCCAGGA
Source organism: Lithobius niger (assembly GCA_023313725.1). Lineage (NCBI taxonomy): Eukaryota > Metazoa > Arthropoda > Chilopoda > Lithobiomorpha > Lithobiidae > Lithobius > Lithobius niger. Next base: position 20,767 of record JAHWFP010160351.1, on the reverse strand, counting down.
ACCCACACCAAACGAACGCTGACGCCAATCTGCACAGCCAAGAACAACTTCCACCCGATTTCCGTAACAATCGGATGGGAAACCTCCATAGACTGAAACGACCGCCTGAGAAAACCCAGACCAGCTGCAGAGTCTGAATAGACACAAAACCGAGGCAAAGACATATCAAGCCCAATATCCACAGCCACCGAAATGGCGATCAGCTCCCCAAGAAACACCGACAGTATACCAGCCAGAAAATAGCTGTATTCAAGATGGAGACTCGGGATGCAAATTCCTACACCCCCCTCAAAAGAAGAAGAGTGGAACGACGCATCACTGTATATGCTGACAGAGCCGGAAGGAACCAGGTCATAGGGTGCGGATCCCTTGCCCTGAATGGATGATAAGGCGGCCCCACACCAAACACATGGGCAAGGAGGATGCAAAAGGAGCGGGAGCGAGAAGCTGGTCAGGCCCCTCTGCTCAATCAGGGTTGCCCCCAAGCCCAATGCCCCTAGCACCTCACGATCACCCTGCGGAAACGTGGAGTACCTCATAATAACACGTGCTATAGGATCCAAGGTACCCCGGGCCACAGCTCGTAAACAGACCTTAGTAAGTATTTCAGCTGCCCTCACCTCGAGTGGGCGTTCCCCCGTCTCAATATGGAGTGCCAAGACAGGGGTCGTCGGGAGACAGCCAAAAACAGTTCGCAAACAATCGTTTAATGAAACCTGAATGGCTTGCAAAGCACGCCGGGAACTTGCTGGAAGTGGAGCGTGGAAATCTGCGCAAGCTCTTACATAAACCCTATAAAAAGCCATAACCGTGGAACGTTTTGTTGTGAGTTTGTTAGAAACAAATGACCTCAAAATGCCCAACCGAGACGCGATGTTTTCTTTGACGGCAATAGTATCACTGATCCAACTCAGTCGTGGGTCTAGCCAGAAACCAAGGTACCGTACCTTGGACTTAGACCTAACCACATTACCATTCACAGTGATTGCCCCCTCACACCCCAGTCCCCTACTAAAAATCATTAGTTCTGTTTTGGGTCCCG
>JAHWFP010160351.1:0-14725 GCA_023313725.1 Lithobius niger | reverse complement strand
TTCGCTGTTACAAAACTGGCCACGGCTTTCGATTCATTTGTCTTAGATAATAGGTAAGCCACAACATCATAAGCTTTTGATGGCACATCACAGAATAAATGAAGGTTAACTTCTTCTCCTGGACTATCCGTTGCATTGTACCATCTTTTAATGTTAACTTTTGCTAATGCTATTAAATCTGACTTCCAGCGTTCCCACGTGCATGCTAAAGGGTTGGGAATCTTTTCATCCCAACTAATTCTTTGTCTCCATAAATCCTGCAGATGAAGTTTAGCTGTTATTGTTTGGCAGTTTTGAAACCCAACGGGCCAAACACTCGAGCCAACAACTCTTAAATCCCCTTGCTTAGTGAGCCTGTTTTCTTTAATTGCCTCGACAATTCGATGAGGAAAAATTCTCTAATCTCACATTCCACACAAGACTCAATACTTGGAGTAATTCAACGGGGTTTTCCTTGGTGGTGATGGAGCGTGCATGCTGCCTCAACAACCGAAGTTTTGAGCCATTTGTGGCCCATTTCGTTAATAACATTCAACCATTTGCCATTAATGCATTAGCTTCTTTTGAAATATCTAGCAATTTTTCTACAGACTCACTGCCTGCAAGGAAATAAATAATCAACATTTGTGTGGTTATCTATAATGTTGATATTATTGAGTTGATTTTTGCTTCGTTCTTAATATAGAACTTAATAGTAACTGCTATTAAAACGGAGTCAACTTCATACCAAATAGAACCCGTGATATTCTGAAAACCGTAAAGATTGGTTCATGATCCGTTGTCTGCAGTCCTAACCTGTCCAGAAGTATTTCTTGTTTTCTAGAACTTAAATTCGACCTGCAGAAAGGCCTGTTCTACGTCGCTGGATATTGCAATTTTATTCCGTCGTAATTGCAACAATAAGTCCAAAATAAGAGGATTAGGACTCGGACCGGCATGCTGACACTGGTTTAACGACATTCCATGCCCGCTGCGTGAAGAGGCATCAAACCCTATCCCGACTTTAGTGGTTTCGCAAGCCTCCTTTATTATAGGATGATGAGGGTTATAATAGACCGGGTTCTTGTCTTCCACTTCTACTGAGACTTCTTCCACATGACCATTTCAAGATATTCACATATCCCTTTTGAGATAACGTTCCATTTTCTCAGGATCTTTATTTGCAAAGAATGAAGCAAACGTTTCAGTCGTTCGTTGGCTAGAAAGTAATTATTGCAGCAACTTGTCTTTAGGATCAGGACATTTCTGCTTCCTAACGCCCATTATTGAAAGTTGTTGTTTCCACAAACTTCTTCATGACTTCCGCGTCTTGTACAGCGCAACCCCACTATGCCGGTTCAAGGAAGAACGCCAGAAAGGATGGTGATTTCAGGGTTTTTCCAGAGCCAAGCAGTCTGTCCTTAGGAGATGTATTGTCCAGTGCTTCAAGGATGCTTAGTCAGGGCGTCTAGCAGAGTGGCACACTTCAGGAAGAGGTGTAGCTGGTTAGGGGACTAGCTCCCAGAGTGAGGCTGAAGGGGGCTGCAAGACCTTAAGTACCTGGAGCTGCAGCCAGTACCCACCACAGGTGGTGCAAGGTACTTCCTGCTAGCAGCTACCTCTGCTACCCCTGTTAGCAGCTACCCCTAGGGGCAGGCAAGGCCAGAGCCATCCTGACCACTGATCTCCAGGGACTGGACCATACATCAGAGTACATAGCATAACTGGACTGCAGAAATAATTATGCAGGGTATACAGAGTACATAACACGGAGCCACAGCATTGAGGTGAAGAGGCCCACTAAAGCCCTAGCTTAAGGTATAGGTGGAAGCTGTGAAAACCGTCGTTGCAACAGACAACCCAGACTTTTCTTCGTTAGCAAGAATTCCAGTTCTGTCCAGTTCCCATAGTGACGTTAACGGATTGTCCATCTTTTCTAGTGTTGATTTGTCGGTAATTGTGAGCATAGAAGGCATTGATTGTAGGAAATTGTGCTGCCTTATACCAACTATCCAAATATACTTTCTGTAGGCATTAGATATGCTTTAATGTTTTCATATGACCGATCATGATTTGCACGTCTACTGTTGCAGCCTCTCATGTTCCCATCAGATGCAACCAACTCTCTCTACACTTGCTTGGAACAAAATTGTCAATTCTACCCAACGCCCGTAACATTACGTCTTTACGTATTTCTTCCACTTGTAAAGCTTCCATCCGAAGTTATCTCTCGTTGCATAAAGGGAACGTGATAAGGAACTTAACTCTTGCTGTTCCCACCAAATTCATGAATTCTCACTTCCTGATGCTGTAAGCCCTAACTTGGTGACTATTGTTTCCATGAAGGAAGGCTCACTGGCCGCAATTCACTAAAACCCACCACTTGCTTCACACATACATTATTTTTTACCTACAGCCTTAGTGACTAACACAGACTTGGTGGTAGCAAATACTCGCTGTTCACCTTGAAGACCTGCTGTAGACGATTTCCAGTTCTTCCAGTTATGCGATTTTCCAGTTAGACGATTACCTCCCTATGCAACACAAAGAAAGAGGTTGACACAATTCAATAGCGATAATATTCCTACAGAGTCCTTACAGGATCCCTATTTGCATGACAACTAGTTGGTACCGGCGATTCAACAGTATCGTTTGATTGAGTGACCTGTGTTGATATAAACCACCTATGTCGGTGGTGCTTGCTTGGGCTTTGTTTCGTCCTTTGTGTGATAAGCCTTCCGACAAAACGTCATCCAATCACATTGTTGCATTGACTACATATTATGCAACGGATACATGCTGCATGATTGCCAGCAGCGTTGTTGTTTACAGGACTTTGGTATGGACTTGGTTACCTAAGTATGGGTTTTCCGCATACTGGTGGACATCGTAATTGCCGGGTATTTTGGGTTGTGGCCGCCTGTTGTTTGAGCACAGGCCACATGCGACTTTTAGGTTTGTGTGCTTTGTTTCAGTTGTTTGGTTTTTGGTCATGTAATTTAGTTTTGTAGTGTTTTGTTACGTTTTTCAGTTATGTAGGGCAGATGGCGACCGACTTGGCTGCCACTCTCGAAATAAATTGAATTAAATTGAATTGCGGAATTTGTCTAAACAATTGAAACACCTGTTGTTGCGTAATGCATTTCTTCTGGCTTTGTTAGGCTGAACATCAGTACACAATGGGGACAGAGGGCCTTAGGGCTTCGGGCAGATGACCAGGAGTGGTTAACGCTCGTTAAACCCTTTGAACCTTTCTACCAGTACACATTGATGAAAAATAGGAAATTTTTTCACAAAAACTACTTAACGGTTATTTTTTTTTTGAGAGTCTGCTTGCTTACTTGTGCCGCTACCCAACCTGAAGAAGCACCACCTTGATTCCATCTTGATTCTAGGACGCATTTCTTTGCTGTGAGGGTGGTTCAGCCTTGGAATTCCTTACCTGAGACGACTGTCAGTGCGCATACGGTGGTAAGCTTCACCACTCTGTTGAAAAAAAACCATGCCTTAGACGTTTTTTAGAAGCGGCCAGCTTTTGTGGTAGATTTTCCGGTAACTATTCCCTGGTGACTTTTAAACATCCATTAGTACCGGACTCGAGTAAGTGGCTTTTCCGTCCGTTCTCCTTACCATTTTATTCATGGTTAAACCCAATATGATTATTCATATTCATGAAGAACTTCCGGTTGCCTCCCTTGAGAAAAGCTTCCTTCTTTTGAACTCTCACTCTTGTTCATTAATTCTTCTTTTACAAAATCCAGTAGTAGCTTCAGTTCAGTATTACCTTTACTATGTGATTTCCGGTTCACATAGTAGCGTGAACAATGTAGCAGGACCTTAGATTAAGGGGAGAAACACTGTTCGTATACTTTGTTCCACATTACGCTTTCAGAAAACTGGCTGTATGACGCCACGTTTTCTTCCACTACGAGTGCAAAAAATCCGTAAACATCCCATTCGTAAACTCGAATAGTAACTTTGTTGAGTGTACAAATGTGATATCCACATGTTTTTGCACTCTTAGTGCAAGGAAACGAGTCGAAATCCAGTCAGTTTTCTGAAAACATAATGTGGAACAAACTTGTGTCGTTAGTTCCTAGTGTCGCCAAAACACACATATTTACACAAAATTCTTGGTAAAACAGTCGTAATTCTTAATTGCTTCGTGACACTTTTGTTGGTGAAGTTTTAATCAAGTTGTTGATATGACTATCTACGAGAATTTCTTTGCTCCGCATTTGTCGAACAATAGATCCTTTACTATACTATAACCAGCAGTTGTACCTGGCTTCACCCGGGGTTTTGTTTGGACCGTGGTTGTTTCCCAGTTTTCAGTCGGTGTAGCCTAAACCTTGAAAGCAACAGGCAATTTCGTTTATTGGAGTACACCCCTTTTCCTCCCGTCCTGGACGTTCCCTCTCCCATACTCCTTTCTAAAGAGCAGAGCTAAGAGACGCAAACCATTTGCCGCTCAAGCCCTACCCCCCCTCCCAATCCCAGTTTATCGCTAACCGTACCGTGTGAAAAATAACTTCTTCGTGCATGACGTCATTTAAAGGGACACCCGGCCTGCCTTGTAACCTTCCGCCTGCCTTATAACAGCTCGCTCTGATCGCCTTCCGCGCATATAGAACACCAAGGTCATCTGAGATAGTAGCTCCGTTCTTCGCAGCGAAGAACGAAGCTACTGTCTCATTTGGCATTGTGCCTTATAGACGAACCAGCACGAACGCATTAATCGTGTCGTCACAAACCGGAATAATTCTCGTATTTTAACATCACAATTTATGATTTTCTAGGCTAGAGTCTTATAATTTTGCTTCGGCGATCTATTGGAATAATTAATTTTAATGTTTAACGCATTACGCTTTTAGATTTTTGATCTCATGGCAATTATTAGCAAAAATTAGTACATGCACACACAGAGATGAAACGTCATGATATTGTAAGTGCGCAATGCATGATATACTGCGGAACGCAGTAAATAAAGTTAACAATTATTCAACAGAAAATTTCCTAGATGCCACTTTTTAAAGCGGATTTTTACCAAGGGATTCGGTAAGGAAATAGACCTTTGAGGCCATACTTGATGTGGAGGATCGAGAAAAATGGCGCTTGGAGGAATGTCCTTTTAAGACTTACCTCTGCAATGACCGCGCAGAGCAAATTGTTAGTCGAGGCAACAATGAGCCAATTTCAACTTCTTTTCAAAGCAACAACGTGCTAGTTTCATCTTCTAGCCATTGACACACTCGCCCGTTTTCATTGTAGGGGTTTTCCTTCCGGGGGTCGTCGTTGCTTCGTTTCTGCTATGAGACTTTGGTTGATAAAGTAAGATTGTTGGCTGTCACCTTCAACCCTTGAACAGGTCGAGAAGCATGATTTGTTAAAAAAAAACCTTGGTAAATAGGTGAATTTATCTACAATTCTACATCATTTAACAGAGCATTCGAGTTCACACCGGAAGTGAATTGGTCCTAGAATCGTACTCAGTCGCTTACTAATCCTTCAAATTTGTTTATTTGAAGGTTAGGCAATTTTAGATTTACCCTATGCTCGGAGTGGAAATAGTTGGGACTCTTCCTGTTGTTAGGATACGCGAAGCAAAAAAAAAAAAAACCCGATTTGCTTTCATTAATTTTGCAGTCTCATGGGCATCTTAACACATAAGCTCGTCCTCAAGGTCATCAGGACCAGGAAGAAGATCCAACTGATTCGGCAGTGCGTTTATAGATTCGAATTCCTTTGCTAGTATTATATTAATCAGGTTTCCACTTCAGAAACATTTTCTGATACATCCTTTACTATTTTCGCAAAAATCTTAATATTCAGAGCATTTTTTCCTACTAGTTTTATTTTTCTATAGACGTGCCAATGTCTTTGAAGTGGCTATTTTGAAATTCTTTATTCTGATTTCTTCTTTTTCTTAAGTTATTTATGATTCAGTTTTTTTGTTCACTTTACATTTGAATTGGATGTATATCCAATAGCCCCTGAATTTTTACGAATTCGATTTTTTCCTACTTGATTACTTGGCTCGATTTGATTCTTTCATCCCTAAAGTGTCTTTCATCCCTATCTTGAGTTCGCCCCAGAACGACACAGATAATCAATTGTATGTTTTTGGTAGCAGAGTGCCTTATTGATATCCAAGATGGTTACAAAAACAATGGCGGCCGTCGACTAAAGCCGCCCCTTCCAGGAAGACGTAGCCGCTCATAAATACGTGCAGGACCCAAGACAGGCCGCGGACACTATAGTATTGATCCAAATCAGGTTTCGGCACCATAATGGGAAAAGTTACCTGTGGAAGGAATAAAGGTGTAGACAAAGCAGAGGAACCCTAACAAAAGGCTGGCAATTAAGGGTACGAGTTACTTTGCCTTAATTTTAGTGTTAGTTCCTGACGTTGTCTGTTTAATACTTCTCGAAGGCGCTTTAACGACTGTTTCCTCCAACCGCACAGGACAGGTGAAGTCTGAGTAACCTGCATGCAGTCAGTACGGTTCAGAGTTCCTAGATACCTAATGGGTTAAGGTTGATACTTACAACTGAGCTGAATAATAACTTAGACTCAAGTGGACCTGTAATAATATCAATAGAAAACAAGATGATTAAAGCATATAGGCAACAAGCATAAGATAGGCTTAAACAGCAGGCCTAAAATAGGCCCATTAAGTGACTGAAGCCCAATCTAGTGAAGCCTAAACAAGTATGTCCGCCCACTTGTTGAGTATGCGAGCTAGGTTTGGTCACCAAGTCTCTTGAAAGACATTGACCAAATTGAGTCTGCACAGAAGCGTTTACAAAGACTCTGCCCGGTTTGAATAAGCTCTCCTATTGCCAACGCTTCAGGATGCTTGGGCTTGTCTCACTTGAGCTGAGAAGATTAAAGGCAGATTTGATGCCGACGTTTAAGATTGTCCACGGCTTGCTCCCAAAAGATCTGCCACTGTTTGAATTCAGTACCAACATTCGTACCAGGGGCAAATGCTTCAAGCTCGTAACCTCCAAATTTAAACCTAAGTGTAGAAAGTCTTTCTTTACCCTTAGGGTGGTGCCTGTGTGGAATTCACTTAGGGACTGCATTGTCTCGGCTTCCTCGGTGAACGTATTTAAGAGACTGGTTAATAACTGCAGCCTTAAGGCCTTTCTGTTGCGACCATAACAGAGTCCCTGATTATTTTAGTTGTTCTGGATTATGTGACTAGGGTGCCCTCGACCTTTTCGTTTTGTTGTTTTAATATGTTTTTATTCATCTTTGTATGCGGTAGGGAGTTAGTGGTATCAATTTGATATCTTTCCTTATCGTATTGTTGCTTATATGTGGCAATAAAGTATTATGGTAAAACACCAAACCCAGCCTGCAAGTTTGTGTTATTGGTGGGGATCGTTTTTGCGGGGGCATTGACTTAGCTATCAGCTATTGACTTAGCATGTTTCTGGATAGGAAAGAAAACTTTTTCTGTATCCCGTACGGCTGCAATACTTTTGCTTGGTACGGAGCCTTCACTCTGCTAGACACCCTGAGTGAAGCTATTAAGACTAACATGTTTGAAGGATAACTCCTACCCTAATGGTCCGATTTTCATTATTTTTTTTTGCGTTGGCATTGGCTTACGGTTCTCTACAACTTTCCAATTTACACCACTATTCTACGACGTGTAGTTCAAAATTTAGCCTCATGATGACCTTGAAGAACCATTCCAAGGTCAATTAAACTAGCATCACTACGTGTCCTCCGACCTATAGTAAGTAAGTAATTAAGTTTATTACACTAAACAATTGCAGTATAACAATACAGTATGTGCTCCCATCCCACAAGAGCTGATGCACGCGTGTATAGTGTATGTATGTATATTTTCATGGCTTTCCTCTAAGTAGATTTTGAATGGCAGTAGGCTTCTCCAAACCTTTGAATTACCCTGTACGTATATGTACTTGAGTTACTTTTTGTGTGTGTTTTAGTTTGACGTATTTTCTTATAACTTCATTGAGAATTTGTTGCCACCTATTAATTATTTTTCTCATTGGTTCTGTGTTGCACACGAGTTTACTCTGTAACACAGATTTCCACTCCGGTAATTTCGTTGCCAATGTATCCCATGAAATACTTTGGAGTGTAATAACTTTACTTATGCTTATATTTAAAAATTTTCAGTTATTTTACTGTTCAATCACCATTCAGATCTGATGGGGTCGTGGACCGTTTTTATTTTTTAATTACATTTCTCTGTAATCTCAGCTAAGAAGGCCCTAGGGCAGAATTTAGCGAACCTCGTTCCCAAAAAGGTAGACTCATTAACCCACGTGGACCGTAATTTTACGCTAGAAAGAACTGGAAACAAATTACCAGACCTTTGTTTTGGTAATTTACGATTTTATTTTTCAGTACGTACATTGCGACTACTAAGTATAACATTAACAAGTGAATTTTCTCATCATTATTGCTGATCAACGTTTGTTTCGCGATTAGAAATTGTTTTAGTCGTTCAAGGGTAGATCGTACAATTTGTTGGTAATTCCTTCAATTCCTCCGAACGCATTTCTCTTCCTTCCCTTGGATTTGTTGTCTGGAATTTTCAAACTTTAAGTCCAACAAAAAAAAAATATCTCTACCAGATAGCCAGCCAAAATTACCTCCCCCCCCCCCCCCCCCCGCAAAGTAATTCAGTCATTTTCCCATGGACGCAGCTATGTCAATGATAATAATAATAATAATATAAATAATTTATTCGTACATTTCAGTACAGTCAGTATCATTCTCGTAGTAAATGACACAGTTACAACCCTAAACTCGGTGAGTTTGTATGTGTTTTTTGTTTTTGACAAGTTATACAAATGTTGAATTATATTTTATAGATTATCCATATGTTTTATGCAGTATACATAACCTTATATATTCATTGAAATAAAGACTAAAAAATAAAAAATAAAAATAATAATAATAATAAAAATAATAATTAATAATATATATAATAAATGCTTTATTACACTGTATAAATAGAAAGGCACAAAGTTCACTAGGAACTTGTGTGTGCAAAGCAAACAGTTAATAATATTGAACTTATTGTAATAAAAATAAAACTATTTACAACTTAAAATCATTCTACATTAAAATGGCTTAAAAGAGTTATTTTAATATAAAACTAGTTACCAAAGATTAAAATTAAAGTTATTTACAATAAAAAATGGAATGCGACAGTAGTCAACAATGCGGGTGTATAAACTATAAAATTGCTAATGACTCCAGTTAAAAACTTATTTGAGGAAAAACCAATTTTTCAAAGACCTTTTAAGCTCAGAAAAACTTCTAACAGTGTTACATGATAATAATAATAATAATAATAATAATAATAATAATAATAATAATAATAATAATAATAATAAAATGTTTGGTGCTATATCACGCATGTCAGGGGAAAGGACCCCAGGGAGTAACTAAAAAAAAAAGGGTTTAAAGGGTTTAACGCGCGTTAACCACTCCTGGTCATCTGTCCGAAGCCAGGGAGTAACTTAAAAAGGGTTTAAAGGGTTTAACGAGCGTTAACCACTTCTGGTAACTTAAAGGGTTTAACGAGCGTTAACCACTCCTGGTCATCTGCCCGAAGCCCTAAGGCCCTGTGTCTGCAACAGCCACAGGTAACTGATAACCAGCCACAGGTAACTGATAACCAGCCAACAAAGGAGAGAATTTAGAATGCGGTATAAAAGAAATTGACATCTGGTTGGTTACAAAACATGATGAATAAAGAAGACTGCAGTCAATTTAAACTGCCAGATCTCTCTAATTCGCCAGCCAACCAGTAATAAGCACAATGTAAAATGAGAAACAAGAGGTAAAAAAATTGAAAAGGAGTAAAAGTAAAGTTTTACACAATGAAAGTATCAAAGACGGAAAGCCAAAGGTTCAACAAGAGTTAAATAAATACAGATGCAGACCTATTTATGTTTCCTTTTGGACTTATATGTCAGTCTGCCTGACCGGTGTTTCGAAACCACAACCTTTGAAACCAAAGGCCGAGGCCGTACCTCTGGCTCAAACCAAAGGTTGTGGGTTCGAATCACCGTTCAGGCAGTCTGACACATACGTCCAAAAGGCAACGAAATAGGCTTGCATCTGTATTTATTCAATAAACGTATTTCTTAGACGACTTCAAAAGTGAAGCTACACAGGAGAATCGTGTATTAGTTAATGTGCAGAGTGCTAAAATTGTTTTAAATGATGGTTAAGTCGACCAATGACAATAAAACTTTTTTGCAGCTATTCACAGACGATGCTGATTCCTGTCGCGTTGGGCAGTGAATTCCAAACTCGGACTTATCTAATGGCAAAAAAATTTTGTCTTCAATTCAGTCGTGCATGTGGGATAGTTAATTTGTAATTTTAGCTCCTCGTCCAGGTTGCAGGACTTAATTCGCAGAAGGGTAAGTCAGCGATAATAGCCCATGGATGATGTTAAAGGCACATCCGGCCTGGCTTATAACACCCAAACGCAGATCTCCACCTGCGCACGTTAATATCGCGCCGTTTCACGGGACTCGGCGTACGAATACAAGACCAACTGAGATAGAAGCTGCGTTCCGTGCATCGAGGAAAGCAGCTACTATCTCAGTTGGTTTTGGGAATAGTATACGAAGCAGCATCAAGTCAAAAGATTGCGTCGTCACAAATGATTTTTTTATTTTAACGCCACATTTTATGATTTTTTGCTAGTATCTTATAATTTTTCTTCGGCGATCTACAGTCGTAAATGATTTTAATTTTTAACGCATTAATCTTGTAGAGTTTTGATCTCATCGTAATTATTAGCAAACGAATAAAAATTAGTTCATGCACACACACAGATGACACGTCAAGGTTATTGTAAGCGCGCAAAGGATCATAATAATCGCAGGATGCTAATAAATATAGTTACCCAATATTCAACAGAAAATCTCGTAGACGCCGCATTTTAAAACGGATTTTTAGCTAAGGAGAAGACTAACGGTAAGGAAATAGACCTTTGGGGCCGTACTTGACGGGGTGGATCGATAAAAATGGGACTGGGATGAATGTACCTTTACATGCTAGAGTAAGATGAACTTTTTGCATTCGAAGCTCGCGGAATTACTAGCGCAAATAGCGCTCACCGCTTGACAAGGACCGTGGAAGCACAGAAAACATGGCCCTGGAAACCGTAACATAAGCCGGCCCACATTGGAACTCAAAAATGGCATCAAATAAACACTGCGCTGCCGCCAACTGCCAAAACAATCTACACATAATAAGGTCGTTGAAATAAGTATAAGTAAACAATCACTTAAATCGTATTTCATTCTTCGTGCACGTGTTATGTCTTTTTTTTATTTTTTATTTTATTTACAGAGCGTAACGGCCTAAAACACCATGAGCTCTCTCTAAAACTACTTAAAACTACTTAAGACTAAAGACCTAAAGTTAAAATCCGTCTATACACTTCACACTGCAACCGGCCAGCCGGGGAACAAGAGAGCACGAGATACCCTGGGTCCCGGGAGAGAGTAAACCCCGGGGAGAGTGTTATGTCTTTGCTACGGTGCCTAACAATTTCGTCTAAAACGTTGATTGTTGATGGGTAAAATGAAAGAATCCGTGATTCAGCTAAAAACATATAGTTTCGAATCAAACTAAGCCACGTTGTTAATTTCGAGGTGTTTTGGCACCTAAACACGATGGAATGGCTTACTTATTTCGTAAATTCGGCCGTTCACAGCTGAGCTGAATTGTTTCAAACTGCACACCAACAATTACAGAACGAGGTTTATCATTGCTATCTTGCAGAGTGACAATAAGACCTGTCTAAGTGATAAAAAAAACAATAACGAGGCATTGTTTTGCCGGGCGATTTGCTTTCTCCGTGCGTAGTACGGGCTTCCTCTAGTTCTAGGTATTTTTACAAACCGCACTTAGCAGATGTTAGCGAACACAATGAGCTTTCACGAAATTCGCTCTCCCTCGGGCTTCGTATTGTTATTTGTCAGCCATTTTTATGTTGCGTGATCGCAACGAACGGTGGCTTCTTGGGACGTAACTTTTTCTGCACACACGCACACTAAACTTTTATGAAACCGGAACTGGCTTGAGCGCAGTTTGCCATACATAGTCCTAGGTTGTAGTGTCTTATCTAGTGTTGGAACGCTGAAGTTCCGGTTTCATGAAAGTTTTTTGCATGTAGGAAAAAAGTTGTTGTTTGTCCCAATGAGCTACCGTATAGTAACAACACACGTTTCTTCCCATTTGTCCTCAAAACTCGTGCCCTCATAATATGACGCTTGCCGAGTGTTGCTTGCAATAGGAATAGCATGCTCCGCCCATAACGAAGTAAATATGTTGCTCTAAGATTGAAGCGTTCGTGAGTTTTCATTGGCCCCGACAAAATTAGTAGCCTATTTTAAGATTCAGAAAACTTGAGGTCAACTTTTTAAAGTTCTAAATGCGTCTGTGGTAAATCCGACATCGACATTAGTGTATCTCTATCTCGTAAAGATACTTAAACCTGGGACTACTTCTTTGCGCGGATGCACATTCATTGATGCTAGTTCGTGATTAACCTGCATTGTAACTGTGGAATGCACTTTAGCTACTCGCCATTTGTGCCGCAAGAATGGAGTTTATTCCCAACGAATTTGTGACTACCCTTTGTATAGGTTGTGCAAGCACAGACCGATAAATGTTGTAGTGGTGTTTGCATTACGAAGTTGGCGAAGGTAGCACTTCGAATATTTGCAAATGCTTCCAAACTTCAATTGAATCCGTCTGTTCCACTACCAGTCATTAGAATTACCTCTAAACTACCACGACAAATATTGATCCAAGCACCTTGGCGTATTTGGCTGAACAAACAGTCAAACTGCATGTGAGTGGTGCGAACAGATTGGGGTTAATCACACATCAACTATTAAAGTTTAATAGATGTTAGTTGTATCAATGGGTAGATGTCAGAATTATCTCCTTTGCCTTAACTTTCCAAATAAATTTTTTAATTCCGATCCTATTTTGTAATATTATTGGCTCCCTACCTGTCTAAACGAACGAAACGAGATTAAATGTGTTGTTATCTCTAGGGATCGACCGATGCGGAAAAATACCGATCCGACCTATACCGATATCCCCCTCACTCCGTCCGATACAGATACCGATACAGATTCCGATACATCGATTCAGACAACGATAAAAAAAGTCAACAGATCAGAAAGTCAAACTCATTCGTACCGCCGACCATAAAAAAAAAACCCAGTCCGCACTGCAGATAGGCCTAATTGCAAGAAGCCGACAGTACGCACGCGTTAAATTCCCTGAGCTGACATCCAAATCACTTCGTGGGATACAAGCGATGCTATGCAGGAAAGGTTTCTCTCAAGCTAGGCAGACTAGTCAGTGCACACGGAAGATGGTCGTATCGGCAAAATATCTGTAAATAAATACCGATACAGATCTGAGGCCGATGCACGAAAAAACCTATAAAATCGGTAAATACCGATACCGACATAAATTTTCAGTCCATTATTCCGATTGCCAAGTTCTTACTACGCTAGTTTTCAGTAGCAGTTTAGAGCTAATTAGAGTAGGACTTTTGGAGGTTTTCAAGGACTCACACTTACTCTGAATTACCTGTAGAGCTGTGGTAGCCCTACAAAGACGATTAGTTTATTAAAAACATTTTCCAGCGATGTCGTTTAAACAAGTAGAATGCACCAATCATCAGCTGATGTATCGTGTCCACAAGTAAAAATGGTAAAAACGTTCGAGTACAGCAGCAAGGTTTCACGTGAACTAAACAGTACAGCAACACTGCAGTATCTTAAACCTTACAGGAAAGTTTATTTTTGTTCCTTTGCTGTTTTGACTTCGGATCAGTTAAACCTTACTTTAAGCATCAAACGAGTTCGTTTTTGTTTTCCAATAATATATGGCTTCCTTAGTTGTGTTTAGGTTACCGAATCATGTATTTACGAGTAATAGAAGCTAAACACAATTAATTTGGAATTATGCGAATCATGCGCACATAGCTAGTACACCTCACGCACACGTGTACTTTTTTCGGTCAATTAGACAGTGTTCCTTCGTCACCCTATGATGATACAGGACGATTAAGATTTACCATTTTTCAGCGATGTTGTTTATCAGTCATTACCAGTCATTAGTTCACCTACGGTATTCAAAAGAAAAAATGGTAACCAAACAGTTTAATAAAGCAGTAAGGTTTCGCGTGGACTAAACACTGCAGTGGTAGTAAAATTTACTGGAAAAGCTTGTTTGTGCTCATTTCCTATTTTGATCTCGCTTACAGTTACACCTTACCTGAAACATCAAACGTAATCGTTTTTAAAAATTAGCTAATAATTTATTGGACGAATGCCATTGGCCGTTTGTCTCGTAGTAGACTTTCAGAAAAAAATAGCAAAGGAACACAAATAAGCTTTCTTGTAAGGTTTCAGATACCACAATGTGGCTGTACTGTTTAGTCTACGTGAAAGCATAATGCTGTATTAAAAGGTTATTTTTATTTTTTTTTTATTTTCTTCACCGTTTTTGTTTCTTAACAGAGAAAGTAAGGGGATATTTGCGTCTGCATGCGTTGTACCTTGCTACTTGGAAACGCGACATCGTTGAAAAACGCTAAAAAACTTAATCGTTGTGCATCAGTCCGTGCAGGTCCGTGGCTAAGATTTTTTTTCAGGTGGGGGGAGGGGGGACAGGCAATTTTATGCCGCCCCCCCCCCC
>JAHWFP010160349.1:2273-14744 GCA_023313725.1 Lithobius niger | reverse complement strand
TATCAGGGAATCGAGAAGGATAGTTACCGCGACCTAAAATCAGAAGCGTTCATTTAATTTCCTACATAATGTTGTTTCACGTCGCCTGCTGTACTTTAGTGGTGCTAGGATTTGCGTAGCGCTAGTTAGTGACGACTCGTGTATCGGCACTCGAAGGTTTTTCAACTGCCTAGAGGTAACAAAAGGACCCGTTACGCTTTTTTTTTTGCAACGGGTTCGTCGCAATAAATGTGATAAGGCACTGACTTTCTATTGAATTACCGTTTTTTTTTTAGTGGTGTATTCGTAACTTGTTCCAACTTCCCTTGGTCTAACACCCGTATGTAAAGAAAATAAAGCCAACTGAGATAAATCAGAATGATTTCGAATTCTAGCCTAGCTCGTACTAGTCGGTGTAGTATCTACCTCTCACGTCAGTTGCGGGTACCAATGTGCAAATAATAAAGGAAAGCTCTGTTTAATGCGGCTTCCTTGTGAGACTGAGAAAAAGAGTTATTAAACTAAGACACAGATATCGTGCCATGCCCGGAAAGATGAACAAGGTGGCCCGGGTCCAAATAACTTTTTTTTTTAACGGTCATTCGAGATCTCAAGAAAATTATGATTTAAAAATTTTTTCTTATTTTTACAAGTTACGTACCTCGCTCGGGCAACCGCACTCGCTGCTGCTGAACACATCGGAAACCCGCAACCAAAACCTCGGTGGCCAGATACGTGATACGGCTGACGCCCGAGATCTGAAGAGACGCCTCGGATTTGGCATGTCCGTGTAAAAAAAAAAAACCATACAAATTGCGGCCCGGGCTGTAATATTAGCTTCACAAATAAAAGACGGAAAGTCGGAGTTATATAATTGAAAATAGATACAAACCTATTTACGTTGCCTTTTGGACTTGTATATGTCAGATTGCGTGAGCGGGGAATCGAACCCACGACCTTTGAAATCAAAGACCGAGGTCCTACCGCTGAGCCATACTGACGTTTTAGGCCGTGTCAGTGTGGCTCAGCGGTAGGACCTCGGCCTTTGATTTCAAAGGTTGTGGGTTCGATTCCCGCTTAGGCAGTCTGACGTATGAGTCCAAAAGGCAACGTAAATAGGTTTGTATTTGTATTTAATTAATTTGATTCACACCTAAAATACTACCAGAATTTTAGCATACACGTGATAAACCATACCGTACCAATGTCAACAACAACAACAACAACAACAACAAAAAAACAGCCCGGCCTCTAATTAACTGAACAAAAAGCGACTTCCCCATTAGAAAGAAAAAGCATTAGAGTTCGTATCCCCATTGAACAGCTGTAAAAGAACACAAACAAAAAAAAAAACGAATTAGAGTTCACCGAACGAAACGAACTATAATTTGGACTCCAATTAATAATTTATTTATGCTTATTTTGTTATTTACTTCTATCACTACTTCTTTTGTTGTCATGTAATGCCCTTTTTTGAGCGGTTTGACAATGTCAGTAAAGTTAAAGGAAAGATTAAAGTTAACGAGAAAGAGTCTGGATGTTTCACACATTTTGCCGACTCGATGAAAATATGTCACAACACTTGGAAACTACTTGTGACATTCCAACAAGGGGCAGCCAGAGAAAAATACTTTGGAAGGATTACAGCAAAGATTAATATAGTATTATGCCTGGCGCTCTAACAGTACTGCGCTACCGGGGCGGACACTGGCTACAGGCTCCAGCCGAGCTAAGTAGCTATTCAGTCTTTCTCAGTGGTGACCTAGAGGACACAAACACAGACAAGGAGGGAAAGCACCATACCTTCTTGGCCTCCACACTAGAAATAACGCGAGTAATAAATAGTGAATAAATCAAAAGGTAAAGGGTAAACGTAACAAACAGTCTGCATTAAAGACTGGCCTTGAGTCCTGGGTTCGAGTCCCAGTCGGGGTAGTAGTCTTTTCTTTCTTTCTCAGATTAGTGTATCTTGTATTCTCACAATGCCAGTCTTTAATGCGGACGGTCTGCTTCGTTTGGCAGGAAGTGATTAGTCCAGTCAGCGACTCATTATACATAGAGGGACATGGTGGCCAAACTTTTTAATGCCTAACCTGTGCAAAACATGGACGTATCTGCAATAAAATTTGTTGTCTAGGTTGGGAGTGTGCCTTGTCATTATTTTATGTTGCTCCGTGGGATTAAAGGGCAATTATATCCATTTTGACATGCATGTTTGACTTTTGGATCACTTACACAATAACTAAACACAAGAATTGCGGTAAGAATTTCTTCCGACTGCAGAGGGTCGGGGACGTGACCGCAGTGTTACAAGGCATCAGAGCAGATGGTTTGTAAAGAAGAGGATTTTGAGGCGGACGAAGCTGCTTCAACGAATCCTGGTCCGAAGTAAGTTCGAGAATCTCGACGTTATTCACAACTGGAGGGACCAAAGTTACAAACGATTGGTTTGATTGGTTACAAACGATTTCGTACGTTTATTTGTGCATCTGTGCTCCGTGTTTCTCGATGTCGTGTGGGTTTTACACATGCAGCTGAAATCTCTCTTCGTGTGACATGACAGTATGAACTTTCCGTGCATCGATTGATGGCAGTGCTATACATTGTGACCGTTGTAAACAGCTGCTTGGTGAGTTTTTCTCGTGGGCGATAAGTTTGTTTACTTTTATGTTTTGGGCGCCGCCATGTTGGAAGAATCTGAGTGACACGAGTTCGCATCCCAGCCTGGACACTTTTTTTTTCTGTTTTTTTTTTTTTTATTTCGTAACGTTATCCAAAATTTCTACTGTGTTAGTGAAGCTGCTGTTGTTTTTTTCTTCTTCTCATTTCCGCCCAAAGCCTTAATGATGGAAAACATTTTAGATCTAAACTTAAGCGCTCCAACAATGCTGAAACATGGTGAACGCCGTAGAACAATGTATTTCGACCCACTTTTAACACCTGAGGGAAGATCGCAACCGCCACATAGTACCCCGTCGGTTGGAGTAACGCATGCTACACGTGAATTACAAGTTGGAGACGCGAACCTAAACGACCCTTCAAATTTGCCTGGCTTACATGACCTATCAACAAAGCTACTAAATCGACTAGAGTCCGGCCACTGAAAGAATGACTCGGCGTTCGTCGAATATCGCCCTTGTTTGCCACTACGATAGGTGCACCTTGCCGACAGCGAGTTGAATCGATCTCAACATGGCGTCGAATTCGGCTTCGTTAGGGAAGCGCGGTAACACAGTCAAGCTCGGGAGATAATTTAAAACGTCGTAAAGTATTTCGAATCTAGGGTGAGTGAATTTGGAGAGTTTAAAACAAACACACAATCCAGAATGTGTGCAATGGCTGCTATTTTGTCGTGAGGTTTTTCTATACGGCTCCTGTTAAGCCTATAAGCTTTTACGGGCAAGTTATGTACAGACGTCGGGCGAAAAAACGTCCGCGTCTATCACCCATTTTGCAGCTCAGTTTTTTTCGACACGTCAATAATAAGTTGTACACATGCATGCAAGCAGTGATTTAGGAGTGGGGACCGCACTCTAGTTTGCCTTTTTTTGATGGTTGTAATCGGTGTTAGCAGCAATTAAAGTAAGCGGCGGCGCCAAATTGGGACGGCGGTGAGGGGGAAAACGATGCGCTGATTCCTTGTTTCGTTTTAGGGTTCAAAACGTTTGTGCAACATTAAAGGCTTAACGTCTGGATACGAGAAATATTACGAAATGATCGGGAGTGGACAAAAGACGATGTTGATTTGCAACTACACTTTGTACCGGTTACGTGTGTAAACACGCGAGCGGTCGCATTGAAATGCATGCTTATCTGACAACTAACACTGTCAATGTATTACTACAAGGATTTGCAGTCACACGTGTGAATTTATTGTTAACTATTTTCGCATCACCAACACAGCCGAAATCACGAGACTGCTTCTATCGATTTCAGTCGTAGTCCAACAGCTTTTCGTGATAGTTTGCTTTTTTTTTAGACACGTGGAAATAAATTCGTATTTTTATTCTTAATTCGTCTTATTTTACTTTATTCGTATGAATTAAATAAATTCTTAAATAAATTAAAAGTATTTAATTCAATATTTGTTCAATGTTTGTTTCAATTATTTTGTTTGTTTGGCTTTTGGGCAGCTGAATTTGGATGGCTTGCCTGCGTTACTTGTTGTTGCCTAGCAACCACTAGAGGAGGATGAGTGATACGTTAAGCGCGACGTTTAAGTACGAACCTTCTTTTTAAATCGTTTTTAAAAGTACTTCTACTGGAGCAAACATTTTCTCACTTCACTATATTATGAGAGGAACCATAAATTATCTTTCTTCATTGCTGAAATTATTTCATGTGTTGTACGTAGCCATCATCATTCCCATTGAATTCAAAGCACGGGCGAGCTCGATTCGATCGTATCCGCAGCTGTCTCTAGCGACAGGAACTCCCTGGACCAAGCTCATAATATAGCGTTGCCAAACCATACGAAATCTACATACAGTATAAATGTGCCTTCGTAACGGGTAATGGAGAGCGCACCTTGCGCGCACCAAAAAACAGGCGAGCGAGGCCACGACTTAAACAATCGATGATAACCTCAAGGCATTCTCTTAGTGGCCCGATTATAGCAAGCTTCAGCCTCGAAAAGGACATAGACCTAGGGGAAATAAATGCCATAGTTGCCTCGATCCCGGCCCATGTAACTAATACTCTAGAACCAAGATTTACTGAATTTAAGCAAATTTTCGAACAATGGTCTACGGCCTTTTTTAAATGTCAAAAAAAAATGCTCGATGACTACGCAGAAGACATCAGTATAAAGTGGAACCGAAAGTTTGAGCTGTTCGAAGAAGGTATTAAACAAATGTTAGAGGACAATACATCTGTGAAACAGACAACTTCCGGCTGTATCCTTAATCCCGAAAATTCCAAGAACGGAAACACAAATCTCCTAGTAAAGCTTAAATCATCAAATGAAGGTGCATTGGAAATCCTCTCTGCACACTAGACAGTGAAGCTACATCAAAACCAGGATTAGCATTTCAGTTACCTGACAATGTAACGGTCCGTAGGGGTAAAGTTCCCAAGAAACGCCAAAATGTTGGCAAAACCAGCTTACACACTGGACAAAACCCTCAAACTAGCTCAAATACGAGGCCAGCCAGGGAACCTTCAAACGTATCCAATGTGTGTAACACGAAGAATCATATAAAAAACCAAGAGTGTGCATGCACCCCTCAATCAGAATTTAAACCTTGAAACAAACGAGCAGAAAATCAT
Organism: Lithobius niger; assembly: GCA_023313725.1. NCBI lineage: Eukaryota > Metazoa > Arthropoda > Chilopoda > Lithobiomorpha > Lithobiidae > Lithobius > Lithobius niger. The sequence continues at coordinate 9,497 of JAHWFP010160349.1, read as the reverse complement.
TAGTACACCAAGATCTGCAGCCTGGACTAATGCAACTACAATTATTGGCGACTCAAACGTCCGAAACCTTAGAGGGAGCCAAAATACTAACTCTAAAACCTGGACGTATCCAGGATTAAAAGCTGATCAACTCCAAAGTAAATTACCCGAGATCCTGACACTATGTGACTCAACGGGGACAATTATAATCTGTGCCGGCACAAACAGCATTGATGAGTTAACCCCAAATAGAATTGCTGCTTACTTGAGAGATTTTGCAATTTCGGTTCATGCTGCTTTTCCTGCCATTCGTGTTTCTTTCATAGGTCTTTTTCCTCGCTTGGGTGGTGTCAATCGAAACCTTGATGCAAAGGTCCAACACACAAACTCTTTGATTCGCAAAATGTGTGTGGATAATAACTATTCCTACGTTTCAATAGATAAAGAAATCTGTGAGGACCATACTCTCCTTGCAAGAGACAGGATCCATCTTACGGCAAGAGGCAAGGCTGTACTCCACTGTGAACTTGTAAAGGTACATGCCCCAGCGGAAAACTTCACACTATAAGGGGAAACAACCCACTGGCGGATCAACGTAATGACCTAACTGGAGAAACTGTTTTAAAAAAATTGTCATGTGTTTTTTTTAATGCTCGGAGCATTGTGCGAAACCTCGGGTGTTTTAGGGAGCTTATTAGAAGAAACTTGTACGTTCTTATCTTCGTGGTTGAGTCATGGCTGCATCCAAACTTCACAGATGGTATGTTGGCTGACCCACGTGTATACACCGTTCTTCGCCGTGACCGTGGCAGCAGGGGAGGGGGGCTTTTAATCTTACATCGGAAAATTATCTCTGTTACTATTGTTAATGTCGCAACTGATACTGAGCGTAGTCAAATCTCCTTACCGAGCTACAGGATCTCCATTGTCCTTGGCTATCTGCCAGACAGTTACAATGAAGATGCAGTAATTTCCCTTTGTGATTTTATTGTAAAATCTGTAAACCAAATGCATTCATCCATCGTCCTTGGAGACTTTAACCTTTGCACTGTTGACTGGAAGCAAAATTGGGCTGGCGATCGGCACCATAAGCTGTTCCTCGAACGCATCGCCCCACTGGGGCTTATCCAACTTGTGGACGAGCCAACTCGGGGAGAAAATATTTTGGATCTGGTCTTTAGTAACGACGAACGACTTGTCTTTGACCTGCAGGTAGAGGACCATTTCGGCAATAGTGATCATTGCATTGTTTCTTTCTCTTTAAACCCGCTTAATACGGAAACTGCCTACTCGAGAAAAATGGTATTTTCCAAGGAACTAGGTAGACTCAATTTTGAAGGCCTTAAAGCCTCACTTACTTCTGTAAATTGGGAAGAACTAATCTTTTCGGTACACTTAGACATAAACAAGGCTTGGAATTGTTTCCAAGCCATCCTACTGGCTTACAAAAGGCTACACACAGATAAACCAAAGCCTAGGAACACTAAATCGCATGATCTTCCCATATATCTTATTAAACTTCGCCGGCGAAAACTTGTACTATGGAAGCGACTCAAATCACATCCATGTGCAGAAACCAAGCTAGAATATAATAACCTACGTAAACTTTACTCAGACAGTATAGAATCATGGCATAGTTCACGTGAAGTGCAGGCTATCCGTGAGGGAAATCGCGCTGCTCTTTTTAAATTGTACCGCCACAGAACGTCTATTTCACGCTCAATCCCTCCATTTAAACTTGGAAACCTTTATCAAACGGAAAACTTTGATAAGGCTGAAACTCTCAGTCACATTTTTTCCCTAAACGCCATTAAAGATGACTGTTCACCTATGCCTACCTGCGAAACCCTAGCACCACATACTGTAACATGTAACTCAGTCATTTTCTCTGAACCGTTAGTTCTTAAGGCCATAAACAAACTTAAACCAAGCCACTCTTGCGGACCAGATAGTCTATCTGCTTTTTTACTTAAACAGCTGAAATATGAAATTTGCTACCCCCTTACAAAACTATTTCAACTATCTTTTGCACAGGGGAATATCCCAGAAATATGGCGCACTGCACTTGTTACCCCAGTTTTTAAACGGGGATCACCTTCTGACCCTACTAACTATCGCCCAATCGCCCTTACATGTGTAGCATGTAAGATTATGGAATCTATTATCCGTGATGTTATACTGGAATACCTGGGCAAATATTCTATTATAAATACCGACCAATTTGGCTTTATGCCACACAAATCTGCAACACACCAGTTGTTGACAGTCCTTGACCGCTGGACGAGCGCACTTGACGTAGGTGTACCCTCTGATACTATATACTTTGACTTCAAGAAGGCATTCGAGTCCGTTGTGCATCGTAAGCTTCTTTTTAAAACTGCCAAATGTGGCATTACTGGCGATCTTGCAAATTGGATCTCAGCATTTCTACGAAATAGATCTCAACAGATAAATACTGAGAATACTTTGTCCTCCAGTGTCTCTGTACCCTGTGGGGTTCCACAGGGATCTGTTCTCGGGCCTCTGCTTTTTGTAATTTATCTAAATGACCTGAAATTCAGTAACGATCAGACGTTTGGATTTAAATTTGCTGACGATATTAAAATTGGAACGGAAAACTTTTTTCTCAAGGTCGGTGGCACTCGATTCCGAAATCTGTAACGTTGTAAATTGGGCAAAGACATGGCAGTTACCACTCTCAGTTCCTAAATGCTTTACTTTTCATGTTGGTTCTCAAAATACTCGTCCCAACTACTGTTTAGAACAAGCTATCCTACCAGCAGTTGCTGAAGTCCGTGATCTTGGGATTTGGTTTACCCAAAATCTTAAGTCATCACTCCATTGCCGAAAGGTCTGTGCCCTGGCTTTTCAACGTGCAGCAATAGTAAACAGATGTTTTACCTCAGGAAACAATCATATTAAAGTTTGGGCTTTCAAGGTGTTTGTGCGGCCCATCCTTGAGTATGCTACCCCAGTTTGGTCCCCTTTTCTACTTGGGGATATTGATCTTCTAGAGTCGGTCCAGAGAAAGTTTACGAAGCGATTACAAGGCTTCCGTGATTTAAATTATGTAGATCGTCTTGCTAGAACAGGCTTGGAATTACTTGAGCTACGCAGAATTAGGTTTGACTTAATTTTGACTTACAAAATTCTGAGAGGACATACCGCAGTATATCACCCATTTTTTGATCTGGCACCACGTTCGATAAACACTCGTGGCCATGACTGGAAGCTCGCTGTCCAGGCAGCACGAACAAATAGCCGCTTAAACTTCTTTTCAGTCCGGATTGTCCGCATCTGGAATGCCCTGAGTGCCGAAACTGTGGACCAGTCGACAGTGCAGGGTTTTTGTAGAAAGCTTAGTACGGAGGACCTTCAGCCCTTCTTGAACGACCGCTAACAGCAATTTTGTAGCTCGGATGAGGAAAAAGTTTGTCTAATCCCCTTTCAATAGATTGTCTTTCAAAAGGCACGGTGTTAGTGGCTCACCGCCCTTCCGTTGTCCGACTGCCTAACGGTGGTAAAGCCAAATTATTATTATTATAAAGGGGGATGCGGAGCGAGAAATGCGGGATGAGGATCCATCCCTCAGCGTCCTTTTGGCACGAGGCATGAGGACGGTGAATGGAGGATAGGACAGGACACAGCAGATGGCACACAGCTGGGAGCGAAGTGAACAGCATGGAACGTTTTTTAAACGAGAAAGTAGGGCTGCACAGTAGGATGTGCAGATGGTGGCTGTGCGGAGGGATATCATATGCCTTGGTTAAACAACAGCACAAAATGTTGGAGGAGAAAGAAGGCGGACGTCGACAGCAGGTGGTGAAGTAGTCCAATCCAAGAAGACAGTGCAGAGGCAATGTGCAGTGATACGTAGGAAGGTGAAGCCACAGGTGGTTCTGTGTGGAGAGGATGGATCTGACGTTTGCTCCTAAAGACAGAGCAGAGGTAGTCGAGAGTGAGGCTTCAGCTGGGGGGTCCAGAAGGTCCGTAGTAGAAGAGTGATTCCTAGCAGGAGCCATGTCGTGGACGGAAGCACCTGCGGACGTGGGCGGTAGAGAATGCAAGGACAGCTGGTCCTGAGGATCGTCGGAGTTTTTGTGTGAAGAGGACGTGTGAAGTACACAAAACCACCCAAGGCCATAACAAGCCACAGGGGAATGCTTTAAAGAAATGTAGGTTGAGGACGGACACGAGGATTGGATCAGTTAAGGAGCAGCATATAGCACAGCTGCATAGGATGAAAATCGAGGAAAGACGAGCGGACTGCATTGTCAGAGAATATATCAGAAAAAGGGCTGCGTAGTAGGATGCACAGATGGTGACGGCGCGGAGGGATATCATACCTCTTTAAGTAAACAGCAGCATCCAATGCTGGAAAGAAGGAAGGCGCAAGCCGACAGTGAGCGGTGAAACGGCCCAATCCAAAAGGGCTGCGCAGAAGCAATGCACAGTGGGGAGCCACGGATGAGGACCGTCGTCCATCCTAACCGGTCCGTACACCACCTGAACGCAACGATGACAAGAGCTACCATGGGCAGGAACCAAAGGAAACGGCGGCATCGAGGGATGGCGGCAATGAGAAGCAGCGGCCCAGCCAGAAGAAGATTCGGATCGAGCGATTCACGATCCGCAGAAATCTTGAAAACTTCAACCATACCCGCAGGGGACGGGTCCGCTGAAGCTGGCAAAGCGGAGCGAGGAGCAGGGAGGACGGAGCCGTCCCTAGGAGTGTACCCCATCTGCAGGAGGACGAAGAAGTCGGGTCAGCAAGTGAAGAGGATGAACGACCGGTAAAGAAGCGGACGGTGGATTGAGTGGCTGTCGAACAACTGAGGATCATTTAGTAGGGACACATCCGGGCCGATGATGTGTTAGCTTAGTAGGTGGAAGTACCCTAATCCTAGGGGAGGACGGAGTATCCCTCAGCCTTGCGGTTCCAAGGACTGCAGAAGGGATGGCCGGGTGCGGAGCTTCAACCGGTAAAATCTTGGAAGACATTCTGCAGAAGAGGATGAGGCGGATGAGAAGAGGATGGAGAAGCTCAAGGCGATCACGTTGACGTGAGCGCCCTAGGAGAAATGATGCCATCGGACGGCTGCTCCGAGTTTATATAGCCAGCCTACCCTTGAAGATGCGCAGTAGTACAAGCTCGGCTGGGAAGCGAACTTTCAAACTTCTAGGGAAATAATAGCTCAAAAGGAGGGAATCGCCATAAAAATAGGTAATGTATATTTTCGTCGACTATAAAAATAAGCATTAACTGTATGAAGAGATATGAAACTGCAGGGCAATGAAAAGCTGTAAACAAACTTCAGCCACTCACTATAACTGTAAAACCACTTACATTAATCCACTACGCAGAGGTGGTGCCTCTGCCGCCACCATAGTGTATTGTATTACTTACATCCCTATCAGTAGAGTGATCTTACATCACTTCCTGTTAAGTAATGAAAGGGGCAGCAGACAGGATGTCATTGCTGCAGAATCACCTCACTCAAAACTGACTAGGCCTATAGTCATTCCGTTGTTCGGAAGGCACGCTTAGGAGTGGCCTTCCCTCGGTTCACTCCACAAACACCGGTCGCACCATCCGGGGACTGCACTGGAGACCAGTGTAAGGCCATCTAAGCCCAGGCCACATAATGGCACGCGAAATATTTTCATCTAGGTGACCGCACACTGGTCTTCACTGCTTTCCTGGTTGCTACGACGGATGTTTGTTTAATTAAACGTATCTATAATAAAAGCTAGTTGCAGAATAGCCAGTGTTGTACAATGGTTACCCAAGCCACCAGCCTGCGCAAGCAATGCGGAATGGCTGATGACTACTTACCTCTTCTAATAATGAGGGTATTCGCGGATGATTGTAAAAGGAATGACTATTGGCAATAAACTGAAAACTTAACGTTTACTGGATAAAACAATGCTTCAGGTATATGCAACCTAGGATGATATATGGTAACGGACAAGCAGATTCACAACTTAAGACAGCAGCCATCAGTTATTCTTCCGCTTTGAGATTATGGGATGGCAACCACCATTACGGCTAAACATGGTGAGCAAATTGAGCCGCAGTAACTCGAAAAAGTTGGAGAAACTTTTCGTTTAGGGTAAAACACGCACATTTACAGGTAAACTTTGCTACTGTTTGCAAAATTTATTCTACACGGGCAAAAACGGCTTGAACCAATTTTCCAATAGCTGTTTGATTTTATAAATTGATGTTTGCATATTTTGTAAGACAAACAGCGTTTTCACATTTGTGGCAATCTGCCTGTAATAGGACTATATATGCCTTGCCTTTATCCACACACCACAGGAGTGATTAGGCTACGACAGGAATGAATGATACGTTTCTCTCAGGCGAGAGCAGAAGCGAGAACTGTGGGCACACGTGGCCGCCATGTTTCTCAAGGCAGTTTAAATCCTTCTTTAAATTCTTCTGTTTTTTTTTTTTTTTTAACTGTTGTTTTAATCTGAAATTGCTGTTATGCTCTTCATAGGGCGTTACAATAATTTAGTAAATAAAATAAATAAATAAATACCTTGTAGGATTGGCCTCTCGCGAATTTCACTCAGACGAGAACAGGAAATTAGCTCCGCCATGGTGGATGTACGATTAACGCCAGTATGAACCGGATTGACGTAACGTCCACTGTTTAATATTGACGTTGCCTTTACACCATACTTGTGGTTCGTTAAACCGTCCGTTAGAAGAGAAACATACGGAAGCACTAATATGGCTGCAAATTAAATTTTTTTTCAGCCGTATGAAGTAACCCTAAAAGGATTACGACCGATTCTAAGAAAAGCCACTTTTTTTTCCATTGGACTTTGATCAGTGGCAGGAGTGGAACCGGCGTCCACTTGGAATAAAGGCCAAAACTCTATCCGCTCGGCTGCTGCTATTTACAAAGCTCGCGATGCGCATGGAATCTTAAAATCGGCCCTCCTTCTTCTACTCTACAGTTAAAACGACATACCTTCTTACTATATTCTAGTTCTTACTAGCTGTACCTTTAAAGGTACATTCCTCCCAGTTGTCTTTCTTGAATGGTTTAGTTTTTCAACATTTAGTTCAGGCGCGCGTAAATGTTGCAAAGCCATTTATTTTCCTATTTTTCCCTTCGCAAGAAACGGGATTGCTACATTCACTCTTAACTTTGGCGTGAAAGCTAATTCGAGCAAGATGCTCCAAATTAGTGAGAAGGTATGACTATTTATCACCGGGGGGGGGGTTTA
>JAHWFP010160346.1:0-12531 GCA_023313725.1 Lithobius niger | reverse complement strand
CGCCCAGGTCTGGACTTTGTTAATCGCCAGCTGTAGCTGCCGCTCGCAGGTCTGCATGCGAGCTGCCCGAAAGCGCAGGCCGAAGTCATCGACAAACAATGACTGGGGAACAGCAGCTTGCTGAGCAATGGGGTTGATCCCAATAGCAAACAAGATGACACTAAGAACACCTCCTTGAGGCACACCATTCTCCAAGACAAACGGGCGGGAAAGAGTCGCCCCGACACGAACACGAAAAGCACGGCCTGAGAGGTAAGCGGAAAGCAACAGTGGCATCTGTTCCCTCAAGCCACAGTTATAGAGATTACGGAGAATCCCATAACGCCAGGTCGTATCATAAGCCTTCTCCAAATCAAAGAAAACCTGAACCAGATGTTGACGCAGGCGAAAAGCCTCCCTCACATCCGATTCAAGGGCAACCAGATGATCGATGGTTGACCGAAAACGTCGAAAGCCTCACTGGGACGCAGATAAGAATCCGCGTGATTCCAGCACCCAGACCAACCTCTCACTGACCATCCGTTCCATAAGTTTACAGACACAGCTAGTCAGAGCGATTGGGCGATAACTGGAAGGAGCAGTAGGGTCTTTGCCCGGTTTCACAATCGGGATGACCACTGCTGTCCTCCACGCTGCCGGAACAGAGCCTTCTGCCCACACACGGTTGAACATCTCCAGCAAGAACTGCTGGGAGGCAAGAGGCAGATGTTTCAACAGCTGATAGTGAACATCATCAGGCCCTGGGGCGGAGTCATGCGACTTGGACAAAGCTGAAACAAATTCCTGCCTGGTGAACGGTAAATTGTACTCCTCTAGCCCGTCAAAGCGAAAGTCTAGAGAGTGAGCCTCTTCTCTACGCTTTATTCTGAGGAAACCAGGATCATAATGGTTATCACTCGAGACCCGCGCAAACGCAGACGCAAGACAGTCGGCGATATCCGGCACAGAAGAGATCACGGAATTCGCCACCTTCAGCTGTGAAACCGGGGAAGACACGTTCCTCCCCGAGATCTGGCGCACCTTCCGCCACACCTGCTGAGAAGGCGTGGAGCGCGTGATCGACGAAACATAAGCTGTCCACGAAGCACGTCTAGCCTCACGGATGACATACCTGGCACGGGCACGACAGCGCTTAAAGGCTACAAAGTTGTCAGTAGTTGGGATGACCGTAAATGCACGCAACGCTTGTCGGCGGGCCCGAATAGCCAGCCCGCAAGCAGGCGTCCACCACGGAACAGGAACCCGCCGCGGCTGTGTGGACGAACGCGGGATAGTAGCACGAGCAGCAGCAAGGACCACGTCAGCGAAATGAGTTGAAAGTTCATCCACATCAGAAAAGTCCCCAACCGCACGCTGAAATACAGCAGCCTCAGCAAAGGCTGACCATTCAGCACGTCTAAGCGCCCACCGGGCTGGCCTGGAAGCCACAGAAATAACGATATAAGAAATGCTTTACCCCGTAACATGATACATTGAAAGTTAATGCACAAATAATAATAAAATCTATATTTTATGCTATTCCTGCTAGATGTGAGTGTGGGGGCAGAGCAGGTCAACGATCCACGGATCTCCTATCCCTACCCCTTTGTCTCCCACATGAGGAAATGTTTAAAGGCCGTAAGATCTCCCGCGGTGAGTAGGCATGAACAATATTACCGAGTGTTTGCTTACCACAAACCAATCTTTACTTGACACTCAGGGAACGGGAATAATTACAATGTGGGCAACATACCTTGGTGAGGAAATATTCAGTCATACAGTCGTTATGTCCTTCACTCCTTACAAGTACACACATAATGTCCGGTAATTATCTAATGTCCTTCGGGAGGTAAAGAATGGGGTCACAGGGACCCTCAGCTCCATAAGAGTGGATTATAAAAGAATTCCCATCTGGACTGGTCCTTAAGCACCAGTCTTTTTGAGGCTTAAGGACTAGCAGAGAAGATTGGTAGAACAATCATTTGAAAGTGTCAAGACAATGTAATGTAATAAGCTAAAAGGGTATTGTTGTAAGAAAGGGAGGTAAGGTAATAATGCGCATTGTTTGGGAAATATTAAAAATAAAAAAAACGGACATTAATGAATGGGCCAAAAGGGACAAAGTGTGACAAATTGGGAAAAGGGTAGCCCAGCTCCCCAAGTGAAGAAGGTGACACAGGATCTATCGCCGTCACAAAATATTGATTAAGAGCTCTATATGAATACACGGGCACCCGCAGAAAAGACTAAGAAATAACCATGGTAAAGAAATTGTGAATTAATTGGGACAGTATTCTTATCCCGGACACAAGAATATATATGCATTACCAGTAAATTAGCATTAATGGGACAGTATTCTTATCCCGAACACAAGAAATGTGCATTACTAGTAATCTTTCGATTAATTGGGACAGTATTCTTATCCCAGACTCAAACAAATCAAGGCCCGCTTCTGGATGAACTTCCATGTTAAACTGCAAACTTTGAACTCCTATAGTCTCGCCCAGAATTGACATAGACCAACGAAATTCGGTATTTGGGGTCGTGTCGTAACTATTTCACCACATTACAAATTTTATTGACAACAATCAAACCGTTCGGCGTCCACAGCATGGCCATTTCTTTGTTGTTGTTGTTGTTGGGACTCTTTGCCCTCACCTGGAAACCAAACCACTGAACCGATTTTCAAGTTCTATAGCTTAAAACTTAGGTGTGGACAAGGCCTAGGGCCTTTCGCAGGCTATTTTAACGTAACTACAATATTCTTGACACGGAAAGCCAAATGGGCTAAAACTTTTGCTCTCACCTAGAGATAACCAATGAACCGATTTTCAATTTGTATAGCTTAAAATGTAGGTATTAACACCGACCAGGGCCTTTTGAACCCGATTTTGATGTGACTGCAGTATACTCGTCGGCAGAGCAATTATTACTACAGAGCACTGGGCAGAAATAATTAATGTTGCTGTTGGAACTCTGTCCTCGCCTGGAGATCGAACCACAGAACCGATTATCAAGTTATATAGCTTAAAACGTAGGTATGGACAAGGCCTAGAGCCTTTCGCATGCTATTTTAATGTAACTACATTATTCTTGACACGGAAAGCCAAATGGGTTAGAACTTTTGCTCTCACCTAGAGATCGAACCAATGAACCAATTTTCAATTTGTACAGCTCAAAATGTAGGTATTAACACCGATCAAGGCCTTTTGAACACGATTTTGATGTTACTGCAGTATTCGCATCGGCAGAGCAATTATTATTGTACAGCACTGGGCAGAAATCATTAAGTGGAGTAACAAATTTTTGCAGAAATTTTGCAGAAAACATAAATTTGGTACACAAGTCTTTCTTAACAGTAAAAATCGAACCAGCCATGGACCCCAATGAAATACCGAAAGTGCCATCAGTGCCCCCCTGCGATGCCTCTCAGGTGTTAGGACAACAAATTCTTATAGATCAAGCTAAAAACATGAAATTGGGTGCAAAAGTCACTCTTAGCAGTATAAAACGAATCAGCCATGGAAAGCGTTAAGCGTTTTTAATACTAATATACATTACTAATAATTTTGCATTAAGACAGTATTACATTCTGGACGACCGAGACACACATCATCAATGAAGTTGCATTACAGAGAAAATTAAATATTTTTTTTTTCATAAAAACGTGCATTACATGTAGAAAGGGTACAAAGATGACATTGACAGAAAGAAAAAAATTAACAGGCAGAATAACGTTGTTGTATTTATTCTGTTGTAGTAGTTGTCAGGGGTGCAAATAATTTTGTCAAGGATGGATGACAAATGGAAACCATGACACAGACGACATTTAGGAAGCAGATGACGGACAGAAATAATGAATATCAAGAGAGAGAACTGGAGCACCGAAGGAAAACTAGGGAAGTATCGAAATAATGTTGTTTCCAAGTTCATTCTATTAATAGATGCGTGGGAGAAATTACCTTGTCAAGGATAGATGAGTGTTGGAGAAAAAAGATGATATATCCTGACAAAGACAGATGTTCTGAAAAAGACGAGATGTCCTGAATAAGATGATATATCCTGAAAAAGACTTTCTGAAATCAAAAGTTGTAGTGGTAGTGGAAAAAAAACCAACCCACTGTTTTAGTAACAGTCTGATGGCATCCCGGAAACACCAACCAATTTTTGTAAAATACTGCCTAACTTTCCTTTCCGGAAATTTCTGAAAATATTTCTTAATGCCTAAAATTCTATAAATCATTTGCGTAACAAACTAAATTTTAAATCAATATTTGCACATAGAACAAGAAATCATATAATATAGGCATAATTCCCTTTCCTCGCTTCCGTGAACGAGGCGTTTATTCTGGTTGTGTGTAAGTCACTTTTGCAGGAGCCACCATTTTCCCCTATTTTATTTTTAAAAGTGAAAAATACGATATTTCCTTTCCATGCTTGTAAATATCGTAAGTTCCATTTCTTACCAGTTTAGTTCACTTTCCGAGAGTGAGGCACCTACAAAGACACAAAAAAATGTGGCTTTATTAAAATTTTTTGGTTCTTTGCCTTTGAACCTTGGTCACTAAACCTAGAAGAACACAAAAATTACACAAATGCCAAAACAGTTTAAAACTACCCTTAACATACTTACACATGTTAAAAAGACACACAAAATTGCCTGCAGTAGGCACACCCCACCATAATATTATTAAAATAGAAATTGTTTCCAAGATTGACCCAGTTCGTTATATTTGGGAAGTTTATTTTATTGATGGCCCTTGTGCTGTTAGCTGAAATTGTGTACGACTCTAGGCCCAGCCTAATTTTTTCAATGGGCTCATATATATAATTTCAGTGTTTTCCACATCAAGGGTATCCTCTGAATGCACTGTGACAGCATATGACCTGTCCCCTTTCATTGTTGCACCACCATGATCCATTTTACGTCTTCCTACCGTTCGGCCACATTGGCCCAGGTATACCGCTCTACAATCCATGCATTTAATGGCGTAAACCACATCTCTCTTCTCGTCCAAACCAGGCTTAATCAAAGTCTCAGCCATTGTGGCACAGGTATAAAAAATACCAGGATTGTACAATTGTTGGCCTGAGGGGATTGGCCTTATGTGTCTTTTTAACATGTGTAAGTATGAAGGTTAAGGGTAGTTTCAAACTGTTTTGGCATTTGTGTAATTTGTGTGTTCTTCTAGGTTTAGTGACCAACGTTCAAAGGCAAAGAACCGAAAATTTTAATAAAGCCATCTTTTTTTGTGTCTTCGTGGGTGCCTCACTCTCGGAAAGTGAACTAAACTGATATTCCATCCTCACGACCAACAAATTTCTGGAATTCTATTTCTTCCTGTGTTCGTGTAGCGCTAGCTATTTTATTGGCAAGTGGTAAATTAAGTATTCTGGTAATGTCTATGGTGTCACAGCCGCAATTAAGTAATGTTTTGATGCGACAGACAGTAGCCTAGTTGAAAATTTTTGGTACGAATTTGGCACCCCGCAACCGTTCCAAGATAGCTAGCAAGCGGCTCAGCAAAAGCGGAAACCAACAGTGTGTGCCCCAATCAGATCACTAGGAATCGGAGGTGGGGCATCTCAGCCAATGAGCACGCGAGGATGGTTGGAGACGAAGCCAGAGTCTCGCGCCTCGCCATTGCTGACTGGAATGTCCCACCTTGTATCCTTCCATGAAAAATGTGTTTTATACGGTGTTTTAGGCTTGTGCAAGCTGAAATTTGTGCCGTGGAGTGACATCGGGATTACAAGCAGTGCTTCTGGTGTAGTATCGATGTGTGTGACGCAAGTTAAATTTGTCAATATCGGATTTTTCGTCAGCGCTAGTAGTTTGTTTTGGATCGACGCCACCCGCCATTTGGTTGTCAAAGGATCGCTCAACCTGTTGCATTATAACTTCGCTGGATTTTTCTGTTGGGGGGGGGGGGGAATTGAGGCTTAATGGCGCGTCGACAACTTGGTCATTAGCGCCAACCTCAGTCACAGTGCAGTGGTCCGGGTTGCCACTGCACCACACATTACAGAGACGTTATTCAAACCCCTAATCTAAATCTTGTCATACATCTGTACCTCCTGCAAAAATTGAAAAACACCGGACAGGAGGACAGACTCATCGCCCAACTGACGCGCAATGTCATGCGGAAGATGGAACCGACGACGAACACCATCAAGATGGCAACAATCAACAAGTAAGTGCCGGACCGTAAGTGGCCGACGACACCAAGAACATTCAGGTGGGTCAACCCCCCGCAAAAGGAAACAGTGAGTAAGTCGGGTGTGCCCAATTCGCAAACGGGCCAACACAACCTCCTCACGGCGACTGCGGCGACACGCCGAGTGCCACTCCTCGACAGTGCCTTTAATGGCCCGTAACTTATTACCGTCCTGTCTGTCCCACAAGGTTTGCCAAAAAGCGTGTAACCTCAGACTCAGAGTTGGAAAGGCATCTGAGGGAACAAGGCTGAGATCCCTACCGAGAGGGCCAGAAAGGGCCCCTTTCGCCGAGAGGGCCCTTTTCTGTTGGATCTAAGAGTGCTTGAGAAATGTAGTGCTGTACTAAAAGATCTTTATCGGTTAGTTTTACCCCTTTTTCAATGTTATTTTCAATGTCAGTAATACCGTGAAATGCTGGGGGCAGCCTAGAGTCACGTAAAAATAGTGGCTTAACATGGTTAACATGTGCTTTCAATACGCGATCGGCATTTAAAATATCGATTAAACTTACTGTAATTGGTGTTATAAACTCAAGCACTCAATAGACACACTGTAACTGGTGTTATAAACTCAAGCACTCAATAGACACCTCTTCAAAGCAAGTGAAGTTCGGTGAAATATTTTTAAGATGAGCGTAGCAGCGAATAACCGCGTAATCGTCAGGTTTTAGTGAATAGGGTGCTGCTTTCTTGTCATAATAGTGTTTATAACGCTGAAAGGTCTTTTCATTGTAACAGCTTACTAATTCCCAAGCTGCTTGGAGTTTCGATATCAGTCGTATTGGAAAATTTTCTGAATTATAACAGCCCTGTGTTGGTTCAAAAATTAACGATGCGGGTAGCCATAAATCTTGACCGAACATCAGGAAGTGTGGGGTATGCCAATGTTGCTGAGTGGACAGAACCGTTATAAGTCAAACAAACTGCAGTCAAATATTCGTCGCATTCGTCTGTGCATGACACGGCCACTTTCCTTAAAATTTCCTCAACAGAGCGATTCACACGCTCCACCATGCCTCCAGGCCAAGAACAATTTGGCATAAACGTTATTTGTTTAATATTTAATAAAGTCGTTAACTTCTTCATCAATTGTGATTGGCACTCGCCACCCCGGTCGTGTATAAGAGTCTCGCAAATTCCAAACTGTCCAAACAACTCCTTATAGAATGCTTTTCCAACAGTGATTGAATGTTTATCAGGTAAAGGTACAGCTATCAAATATCTTGAAAAACTGTCAATGCAAGTAAGGATGTAGCCATTTGAATTCTTCGTTTTGTGTAAAATTCCTATCAAATCTAAAACCCACTGCTGGTTAGGTCGTGTTAATGATTGATAGGCCCTAAGCCTAGCATTAAATGGGTGACGAGGGACCTCACCATACTGACAAACGACACAAGTTTTAATATATTCATGCACATCCTTAATAAGAGTAGGCCAGTAGCATTTTGACTGTATTTGAGCAATTGTTTTGGCCCTGACTAAATGTCCACTTGTCGGTGTGGCATGATAATCACGAATGCAATTAGTTGTCAAGAATTTAGGCACCAGCATCCGAGTTTTGTAGCCAACAGTGCCTTTTGCACACTTGGGTGCATAAAGACGGTAAATTATCCTGTCCACATCATGGTAAAATATATTTTTGCCTCCAATTATATCAATAACTTCTGCAGACCTCTTTTGCTAATTTTTGCATGCTCCTGTTCAATTTTGACTTACTGCCTTGTCCAATCAGGATATTGTCATTCCAAAACACATACTCGCAATTCATGAACTCTAGATAATGCATCAGCAACAGGTAGGCTAGCACCTGCTCTGTGCTGAATTATAAAATCATACTCCTTGAGTTTTAACAACACTCTCTCCAGTTTAGGTGATAAATTGGGGCTACAATATAAATACATCATCGCCATGTGGTCGATTCGTAACGTGAACGTTCTACCGAGCAAAAATAGCCTAAAAAATTCTATTGTATGTATAGTTGCAAGAATTTCTTGTTCTGTAGTTGTGGCCTTAGCGTCTGCAGGGGAGATTGCCTTAGATGTATAGCCTAGTACATACTCTGTGCCATCATGGACCTGAAGTAAGGCCCCCCCCGCTCCAATTTGCGAGCCATCCGACTCAGCTACTAAAATCAGGGTGTTTGAGTGTAGCTGCATGCAAAATGGCTTCCTTTAACTTCTGAAAAGACTGCTCGGCCAAATCATCCAAAATAAACTTGTTATTTTTCCGGGTGAGCTTTGTAAGGCTTGCAGTAATTAAAGCAAAATTTTTCAAATGTTTTCTATTGAAGTTGGCTAAACCTAATAGGTAACGCATTTGCTTAGCAGTTTTAGGCCTCGGGCAATCCCTAATTGCATCCAGTTTAGCAGGATCAGGACTGATACCATTTTTGTCAATAACAAAACCCAAAAATTTGACTTTTGACAGTGCGAGCACTTAGTTGGGCTTAATTGCATGCCCGATGCTCCTATAAGACCTAAAGCAATATCCACAAGTTTTAGATGCATAGGCCAGTAACAGAAAGACAATAAAATATCGTGAAGATAGGAGTGGCAAAAGGAATCGAGGATGGCTGCAAATATCTGATTTGCACAGTGCTGAAAAACACTGGGAGCAATCAAAAGGCTCATCGGGAGCCGTTTATAAGCCACGTGGTATTTCTGAAATGAGAACGCACATATGTTTCTTGCCTTTTCTGATAGCTGTCTTTGGTAAAATCCCAGCTCTAAATCTAAGTGGGTAAAGATAGTACAACCACCCAATTTGACTAAGACGTCGCTAAGAACTGGCAAGGGGATGCTGCATCCTACTGTGACCGGGTTAACATTTCTTAAGTCAACAATTAAACGGTACCCCTGCGGTTTTCTCCTCACCAACAAACAAGGGGAGGAGTCCCAGGCGGAATCAGAGTGTTCCAAAATCCCTATCTTAAGCAATTCTTGGATCTGTTCCTCCATAATTTCTCTCTTGAGTGTAAGGAACTCTCACCTACATTAATGTCGGCTTGAAACCCTTGGTATACCCTTGGTGTTTGCGCAGCATTTCTAAAAATAAGTGTTTGTGGTAAACATCAATATCATGATAAACAAATTGTGGTTTCAACTGTTCCCATTCTTCATCCAAGATCAGTTATAGGCTGTATAGTAGTGGCACTAAATGGTATAGACTCATCATCCAGAATGGCAGTCGTGTAAGAGCCCAGAGTACATCCTTTCAGTAATTCTATTCGAAACAGGAATTGTTAATAGCCTGAACAGGGATGCGGCCCAAAGGTGTAGTTTCAAAAAAAAGCTTCAAATAATTTCACATCCTCTTCAGAGCAATAAGGCGTAAATACTCCATCCTGAATTTCAGAATAAGCCCAGTTCAAATTGCCTTCTAAGATTCGTGAAGAATAGGGCTCCAAAGTTATATTTTCAGCCAGGGTAACCAAAACACTTTCCACAATGTAAGAGTCATTTTGCACAACATCCTGTTTCTCCTCATCTTTTTCTGACGTGTTTTGAGTAATTGTTAAGGAAGCAACTCTAATATTCTTTGGCATGGCTGTTAATAATTTCACTGTTGCAAAAGTATTATTCCTTTGCTGCATAAGCTGAATTGCTCAACTGAAATCTTAGGCTATCTATAGCCAAAACATTATCTGAACAATGCAAAACAACCTTATCTCGATGGCTCTTTAAAAAATCAAAACTTATTAAAATTTCAGAATCTCTAAAAACTCTATCATCAACAACTATAAATTCACGAATAGTTGAAAAATTACATTTAGAAATTTCTGCCACAAGTTTATGTGAGGCAGACACAGTCTTGTTAGCAACCCCAGTTAACGAGATTGGGTGTTGCAGTGTCTCTAGGAAACACTGGCCGGTGGCTCATTTATGGCCGCCCCAAGGCCTCATCAACCATAGTGGCTGAGACCTTGACTGGGAGGCAACACCAAAATGTGAGCACAATAGAAAATTCATTATCAGCAAGGTCTGTAGGAACATAAATTTCACAATCTTTGGAAAAAAATCAGGATAATGCAATGCCATCCCAGCAGATACAACAATTTAATCAGTAAGATGTGGTTTGACAGACATTTAAGAATAAAAGTGCGCTGCTTGCCAAATAGAAGCGAAATCGGGGGATAGCCTAGCTGAAATTCTTTAAACACTGAAGTAAATGGTGTTAAATCCTCTCCATCAGTAAAACGTGACACAACAGCAGAGTTTCAGGACACATGGAACCCACAATTCCCTTTCTCCAACAAGGTGGTAAATAAACAGTGCAAAGCTCCTGTTTCCTAAAAATTCATTTGCAAGAAATTTCGGTGGTACATGCCCAAAATAGGCTATAACATTAGGCAACAGCACAGTGCTATCAGTAGTGCTGTGTCGATAAATGAAACCAAACCGGACGTTTTTTAAAAACCGGTTTGTTTCGTTTTTTTTTTTGTTTAAAGCAGATGTGAAGAAGTTAAAATGCAACTTTGCATAAATATGTGTATGTATTTGAAGGAATGTTTAACGATAAACAGAGTAATTGTTGTCTTATTATTGTAAACAAAATTATCGATGCCTTTGTCGGAAATGGAGACCATAATTGGTGACTGCCACAATGATGAGCGGGAGGAATTTCGTCTCGTTCTTGAACGTTCAGTTGAACAATACTGTGCCAATGTTAATTGCACAAGGCTGCAGTGTGAGGTGCATTCGTTTTGGTAACAACAACAAAATGAATGTGGCTAATTTTTATGGAAAAAAGTATACTGAAAACTACAGACCAATCTGAAGCCCTGAACAATAAAGTGAGCAGTCCAGTGATGATGACACTGCAGACATTAGTGACCAAAGTGAGTCGGAGTTTTCATTTTACAGTGAAGATGAAAGGACTGATTCTGAAGAAGGTGATAATGAACAAATTGATTTATTTTGTCTGATATTGATAATGAAACCACTTTTGATACAATTGATGAAACTATTGAAGCTGTGGTAAGGGGAAACAATATTCACCTGATGTACCTGATGATGCAAATTCTTGGTATCCATGCACGGGGAATGGTGTATCTAGAGGAAGCACGTTTTCATTCTCTGGGTAGGAAGGGATAAACATGCATACTGAAGGAACAGGCCCAAATCACACAGTGAGTCCAATTGAGATATATATATACTTGTTAGTTTCATTTACAATGAACTGTAGCAAATCGTTACTCACAAACTGGTTATATATATATATAAAACCAGTTTGTAAGTAACGATTTGCTAAGTTCATTGTAAATGAAACTAACAAGTATGCCACACAACTACTGGCTAAAGGCAATTTAAAGCCTAAATCTTGCATTTTTCATTGGAAGGACACAAGCATTCAAGAATTTTGTGTTTTTCTGGCAGTTACAATGTTAATGGAGTTGAACTGAATGCCTACTGTTCCTAGTTACTGGTCAAAAAGTAGTTTATATGGGAATGAACTGATCAGATCAAAAATATCCAGAACAAGGTATGAACTTCTATTGCGTTGTTTACACTTTGTTGATGAGTCCACCAACAAAGAATGATGACGCGATTACTAAATCAAACCACTTTTCCAAAAGCTAAATGAGAGTTTTCAAGAAATCTATACACCTGGTAAATCAATAATGATTGATGAAAGTCTCATCCCTTGGCGAGGATGATTAATTTTCAGGCAATATATCCCAAATAAATCACACAAATATGGATGCAAATTGTATAAACTCTGCACAGATGAGGGGTACACTTGGAACATAATTCTCTACACAGGGAAAACAGAAAGGTTAGATGTTTATGGTCATGCTAGAAAAGTGGTTTTAGAGTTGTGCGCAGATTTGCTGAATGAAGGGCGTACCCTGTTTGTGGACAATTTTTACACCATTATCCCTTTAGCTGAGCAACTAATAACAAGTTCTACCTACATATGCGATACTTTGCATTCGAACAGAGAAGGTGTTCCGCAAAAAATAAAAAGTAGTAATCTGAAAAAAGGAGAGGTTCTAGGTTTGGAAAATGGCGAGACAAGCGAGATGTTAATATGATCTCAACACATGAAGATCACCGAGATGTCATGATAAGCACCGGGAAGCAAAACAGACAAGGAAATGACATAGAAAAACCTCCAGCTGTCATAGAATACAATAAAACAAAAAAGAGAGTTGACCTCTCTGATCAGCTTAGCTCGTACTACACAACACTCTGTGAAATGGTATAGAAAACTTGCCGTGGAATTATTAGCAAGGACATGCGTTGTAAATGCCGTACATTCTTATCTGCATCCTAAAAGCAAGATGCCCATTTTAAAATTCAGAGAAAGCATTATTCTTAAAATTTTATCAGAT
>JAHWFP010160345.1:0-10551 GCA_023313725.1 Lithobius niger | reverse complement strand
GGAAGGTTTGAGTCATTGTCGTACGGGTGTCCGTTCGGTTGTAGTCCGTTTGAGAGACTCTACTCTGGTTGAGGACATTCCGGACATCATTGGCGTTAAAGGTGTGCCGGCCCTCCTGGCTGTACAGGATAGGTTACCGCGTTGCCTAAAATGCCGGCAGCGCGGCCATCTTCGAAAATTTTGCCCGTACGTTTTCTGCCACCCGTGCAACTCATTTATCCCGAAAAGAACTCTGTGTGTGCATCTGGCCCCAGCGGACCCAGCGGATGTGCCTCCAGTGCCGCCAGTGCT
Organism: Lithobius niger; assembly: GCA_023313725.1. NCBI lineage: Eukaryota > Metazoa > Arthropoda > Chilopoda > Lithobiomorpha > Lithobiidae > Lithobius > Lithobius niger. Next base: position 10,260 of record JAHWFP010160345.1, on the reverse strand, counting down.
GGATCTTGTCGTATCAGAAGCAGTCAGCAAGGACTCTGGCCCGGCCCCTGGCAGCGACCAGGCTGAGTGGGAGGTAGTGCATCAGCGTAAACCACCGAGGCGCAGGAAAGTGTCGGGGGCCCAATCTTCTTTGGCGAGTTCTCCACCGCACTCCAAGCAACTGGCAGTTGATTGCCAAAACCGATTTTCTGTGTTGCCTCCTGATGGTGATCCAGCACCTATTACCCATATGTCTTCAGGTCTTGTGTGTGCCGTTCAGTGTGCAGCTGACAAAGTCGGTCCTGCGGGTTCTGATGGTAGTCAAATGTGTGTTTCTCCGGATGTTCGCTCAGCTTCCAACCCTGCTGAACGGGGAGTTAAAACCGTCAGTTTTTCACGTCAGGTGAGTTTGTCCGGCCCTGACCCTGGTACTGATGCGGTTGCTCCAGAGGGGGTGGCCGAGGATGGTGTGTCCAGTCAAGGAGGTGGTTCTACATATGACCTTGGGCCTGACTCCGTGTGTAGTGCTGTTTCGCCTGCTGATTCAGCGGGACCGGGAGGCACTCCCGTTACAAGTTGGGCAGATGACAGTGAGGAGCAGATGTCAGACGGTACTTGTAACAGTTCGGGTAGTGTTAGTGGTTCTAGCACGCTTGGGGGTGACGGGGAGGTGGAGTTGTTGGAAGTCGAGGTGACCCCGTAATCCTGTTCTAATATTCTTGTGTCCTTCTGTGTTTCCCCCAAACGTCCCTGTTTGTCAGTGTTTTTCCTCTCAACCCCATTATAATTCACACTCTGTTCCTGGAACGTCAGAGGGGCGGCCAACAAGGTTGAGGACATAGAAAATTTATGCAATAAGGTTGACATTTTGGGGATTGTGGAGACTAGACTCCCAGATGGGGTCACCCCTGTTTTTCGCGGGTACAACAGCATTAGGGGCCCTGGACCCTCTGGTGTTCGTGTGTTCATTAAGGACATGATTATTTGTTCCCCTCCCTTTTTTCAGACCTGTGCGGGTGTTGATTCATGTGTCTTCAGGATTTGGTGGGATCATAAATGGGTTACCATCGGTTTTGTGCATGCCACCGGACGCTTTTCAAGGCACGAGTGGGTGGGGTGGGTTGACTCGCTCCCGAGACCTCTTGTTCTTGGTGGCGACATCAACGCACATCACTGGCTCTGGGGTAGTGCCTGCTGTAACACCAGGGGGCGTTTGATTGCCGATTCCTTGTGTCGCCTTGATCTGGAGGTGATCCAGTCGGGGGTCCCTACTTTCTTGAGGCGCTGTGGTGGGGCTTTCCAGGAATCTGTCCTGGACTTGTTCCTGTGGTCTACTGGCCTTGCTTCGATATTCTCTTTTGAAGTCTCTTCGGATCTTGGGGGCAGTGACCACTTTCCTGTGGCTCTGTCCTGCTACAGTTCTTTTACCTTTGTGCCAGATACCCGGCAGCGCTCCCGTGGACCACTCGTAACATCGGGGGACTTTGCCCCCTGGATCCAAAAGTGGATCAAGAAGAGGGCTGGCCCCTGGGGACCAGGCACCATACGACAAGGGGCTATTAGGAAACTACCTGCGTGGTGGACGCCGGCCTGCCGGTGTGCAGTCAGGGATAGGCGGAGGGCCTGGCAGCGGTTCCAACGTGTTAGGAACGATCTTAGGTGGTTTGAATATGTTGGGATCGCTCAGGAGACCAGGTTCATCCTCCGAAGGGAGAAAGCCCAGTATGGTTACAGGCTCTGCGACCGAGTCTCCCAGGGCATGCCTCTGTCGCAAGTATGGTCTTTAATCCGGCCACAGGATGTTCGCCCTGCGGTGTCGTGGGTGTTTGGCGATTCCGGTCAGGTTCTCCGTGGCCCGGAGATGGCAGCGGCATTCAATAACAACTTTGCAGCGGTTTTTGGGTCTCCAAGGGGGCCATCCCCACCTCCCTCTGTGGTCGATGAGGTTTCCGGCCATTTGGATTCTCCACTCACTATGCTCGAGCTATCGGCAGCACTTGGCTCCTGTAAGGCCGGAGGTGCCTCTGGGATTGACCATGTCTCATATGCTGACCTCCAGAGTCTTGATGACAGTGGTCGGACCGAGCTCCTCGGTTTTTTTTCAGAGTAGATTTGACGGTGCGCCGATCCCACAGACATGGCTTTTTTCTGTCCTGGTCCCTGTTTTGGGAAGGGGCAAGGTTCGCACTAGCGTTAGGAGCTACAGGCCTATTGCCCTCCTTTCCTGCCCACGGAAGGTGTATGAGAGAATTCTCGTAAACAGGCTGGTATGGCAGGCGGAGGCCTCTGGAAAACTCTTTGGCGCGCAGTTCGGCTTTCAGAAGCATCGGGGTGCTCAGGATGCTGTCTTGTATCTTGAATCGGGCATCCGTGAAGCTTGGCTCAATGACTGCTTCTCCGTGGCTGTCTTCCTGGACATCAAGGCTGCATACGACATGGTGGATGTGTTGTGGGTTGGGCAGGCCTTTGATGACCTGGGGGTCAGCACGAAGCTGAAAAAGGCTATTCTGGCCCTCCTTGGGACTCGGGCTTTGCGACCAGGGTGGACGGTTGTTGGTCTGGCGTCCTATCCACGGATAGGGGACTCCCACAGGGCAGCTGCCTCAGCCCCGCCATCTTTGCTGTGGCAATCAACGCTGTGCTCGTGGAACTTAGTTCCTTGGTCAACGTGGTTGCTTACGCGGATGATGTGGCTGTGTGGCTGACTGGTAGGGACCTACCTGTCCTTCTGGCTGCTTTGGAGAGGGCTGTTGGTTATGGCTCCCGGCTTCTCGCGGTCAGGGGGCTCGCTCTGTCGGTCGCGAAAACTGAGTTGATGATATTCCGCCGCGGACAGGCTGTTGAGGGATCAATCACTGTGGATGGCTTGGTTGTCACGTCCAAGTCCAAGGTGAGGTACCTTGGTTATTGGCTCGACACAGGCCTGGGTTGGTCTCATGACGCTGCTGCGGTCAAGGAAAAAGTTGCCAGACGTACCAGTATGCTCCGTGCGATCGCGAACAATAAGACCACTGCGCGGCGTGCTGTGGTTGCTACATTTTATAAGGTGTATGTTCGGGCCTGCGTGGATTTTCACGCTCCTGTCCTTGTTAGTTCTGCCCAGGCGATCAGGTCCATTCAGGTCGCCTTAAACGACTGCCTGCGGTGTGTAACGGGTTGTTTGCCTTCCACCCCCATTTCGGCTCTCTTGGTGGAGGCAGGCGAGGTCCCGCTTGACCTCAGAGCCAGGGAACTCCTTGTCAGAGTGTGTCATAGGGCCATTGGAAGGGGCATCGATGACCCCCTGGCTCGTATCATCAAGGACTATGCCTCTCTCCCCCGGGGGGCCCGTGAACTCCTCGGTGCGCCGGGTCTGGGTGCATCCCTCCTCCTTGATGCCGGGATTGCTGGTTTCCCCAGCCCGTCCCTTGTTCGTCCACTATGTCCATGGGTATGGTGTGGGGTTGCGAGCTCGGCAGTCCGGGATGGGGGGGGGTGCCCCTGTTACTGGTGTGCAGGTTTTTTGCGATGCCTCTTTTTTCCTCGAAGCCGCGGAAGGGGGTGTTGGCGTCTGTGTCCCCAGCCTCCGTCTTGAGTATAGTTTTTTCCTTAGAGCTCTACCCTCGGCCTTTGTTGGGGAACTTGTTGCTATTTCTCTGGCTTTAGATGTTGGTATGGACTTGCGTCTCCCCAGGTTTTGTATCCTGTCGGATTCTCTCGCTGGGATTGGTTTTTTGAGGCGCAATTTGGGTTGTATGTCTGTGACACATCCTATTGCGTACGAGATTGGGTGGAAGATCTATGCCGCTACTATGTCTGGGCTCTCTGTTGCTATTGCCTGGGTACCGGGACATTCCGGGCTCTTCGGCAATGAGACAGCAGACAGCCTAGCCAGGCGTGGGTATGAGGAGAGGCGTAATGCTGTGAATTTTCCAGTTGGCCCTGGGGACTTGCGCTCAGTTGTTGCCAGGGCTTTTGCCTCGCTGTGGGCGGACAGATGGGCTAGCGAACCCACTGGCCGCGCCCTGTATGAAATTCATCCCTCGGTGGCTGTGCCCAGGGCCCTGGGCAGCCTTACGCGTAGGGACTCCGGCCTCGTTTCCAGGTTGCGGACGGGTCATGTCCAGCTCCGGGCGCATATGTTTCGTCTGGGGTGGTCACGCACCCCAACCTGTCCTTGTGGCAGGAGCCCCGAGACCGTTTGTCATTTCCTTTTAGACTGCCCTCTCTGGGCTGATCGGCGTCGCTTTGTTCTCAGAGGTTCGGATGATCGTTTGCGACAGGTCCTGGGTGTCCCCCCACATTCCGTGGCTCATTGGAATTCATTGTATAGTGTCCTCTCATTCTGTAAGGCTACCGGGCGCTTCGCCCAGGTCTCAAACTGTTAGCCGCTCCTCCGTCGTCCATATTCTCTAGCTGATATGTGGCCCGGTTGTTCAACGCAGTTAATTTGGTAGTTGGGAGTTGGGTGGACATGGCCAGCGACGGCAGGTACGCATCAGGAATCTGGGTAATTGGGGTGATTCGTTGCGATGTCGCGTTACCTGGGCACGCTAGTGCAATATGTTAGTTTTAAGCCTAGTTCGTAAGTTTAGGAGAGAGTGTATGGCTTCTAGGCCTTTAAACTCTAATAAATTCAAATTAAATTAATTGTCTACACGGGGCATTTCTCATTTCCCTTGTTCGTCGAAGGGGAAACTCTGAATCAACCAACAATCCATTCCGCCGAACAACGATGCTTTAACAGGACAATTTGAACAGACGTTACACGTGGGCTATTATTACAAAACTTTGGTTGTAGTCTGACGGGGCAAAATCTTATTTTCCTTGTTCGTTAAAGTTGCACTTCTGAATCTAACAATAATGCCGATGATAGAGCTGTTGCAGTTGTTAAGGAAGGTAATGTTGGAAGTTTAAAATGTAAAATCCAAGGTAGCGATCCAAAGAGGTATCTAAACCATTAAAAACTTACGGTGGACAATTTTATATATACTAGAGGAAGCCCTACGCACGGGGCCGGTCATGGATTAAGTTTACAGACCCCACCCCCCCCCCTCCCGGCCCCACTCCCACTCCCTCACTCCGACTCCCCATTCCCCACTCCCAACCCCCTCACTTCCACTCCCCATTCGCCTCCCAACTCCCCACTCCCCACTCCCAACTCCCAACTCCCAACTCCCACTCCCATTTTCGCACATACTGGCTAAGAAACGCTTTCACGGATTAAAATTTGTTCAATCCAATTTTTGCGCACACTGGCTGACAAACGGTGATTTTTGTTGATGGGCTTTCATTTTACCCATCAACAATCAACGGTTTGGACGATAGTTTTCAATCCTTAGCACGTGCACCATGAATTGTTAGGCACGGTAGCAAAGACATTACACGTGCACGAAAAAAATGAGAAGCGATTATAGTGATTGTTGTCCTTCCGGTTTTCCTTTAACTTTCCTTTTCTTTTTATCAGCTCAGCCGGGATCCAGAATTATTAGGTAGATAATTGTCCAGGAGTCAGTCCTAGCTTTCTTCCTGTGCTCTACTAAGCTGACTCGTCGGTGCTCCTTTGGCGTGTCTTATCTCAGGGAAAGCGACCACTTTCCGATTTCTTTGTCCCTTGGTGGTCATGGACAGTTCGGCAGTGGTCGTAACCCAGGTGAGGGAGATCGCCCCACTGTGCTCCCAGGTGCCTTCGGTTCGTGGGTTGAAATATGGCTTGGCAGCAGGATGGGTAAGAGGAAAGGGGGTCGCAGGCTCATAGGGCTTCAGACTCGTCAGCTGGCGTGGTGGACCCAGGCATGCACGGGCAGACGTGCTTGGAGACATTATTGTCGCTCTCCCACTGATACCCGATGGTTCGTATTCTGTGGTATTGTGGTAGAGACGAGGTTCATTCTGAGGAGTGGGAAAGCCTCATATGGTCGAAGGGTGTGCGAACGAGTGTCCAAGGGTTGCTCAGTGTCGAAGGCTTGAAGTTTGGTTTGTTCATGGACTCGAAGGTTGCAATCTCATGGGCGTGGTTCAGCGGGAGAGGTCCTTCGGGGCCTCAAAATGGCGGCTGCTTTTAACAACAATTTCGCAAAGGTCTACAATTCTTCGTGTGATCTGCCTCCTTGTCTAGGTGAATGGTCAAACGATTGGCATTGTAGTGGCCCACTCGGTGGCAGAGTTCACTGCTGTGATCGGGTTATGTCGTGATGGTGTAGCAGCAATAGACTGCATTTCTTAGGGGATATCAGCGGACTGAACGTCGAAGCAAAAACAGAACTCGTTGAATTTTTTCACAGGTGTTATGGTGGTGCTGCGGTCCCGCCCTCGTGGTTACACTCTGTTCTCACTGCGGTTTTGGGTAAGGGCAAAGTCAGGTCCCGATATTGAGCTACAGGCCAATTGCTCTCCTTTCTTGTGTGAAGATCTATGAACGAATTTTGATGGGGCGCCTAGTGTCTCAGTTGGAGGCTTAGGTAGGGCTCTTTAGTGGGCAGTTTGGGTTCCGAAAACACAAGGGTGCTCAAGATGCAGTGTTGTATTTGGAATCCAGCATTCGCTATGCTTGGCTTAAAGGGCATTTCGTGGTGGCAGTCTTCTTGGACATTAGGGCAGCCTATGATACTGCCGATCTGAATTGGGTCGTAGCTGCCCTACAGAAGCTTGGGGTGAGGTGGGAGCTTGTCCCTGCGATCTTGGCCCTCCTCAAGAATAAGAGTTTTGCTACCAGTGTCAGAGGTTGCTGGTCAGTGTCAGTAAAACCAATAGGGGATTGCCTCAGGGGAGCTGCCAGAACCCGGCTCTCTTTGCTGTGGCACTAAATGAGTTGCTTGTCCAGTTAAGTCACCTAGTTGATGTTGTGGCCTACGCCGATGACGTGGCAGTTTGGTTAGTGGGGTGAGACCTACTGTCGTTACGTAGTTCTCTGGAACGTGCACTGGTAGTGGTTGAGGGGCTACTTGCAGAGAGGGGTCTTGCACTGTCTTGGTCTAAAACAGAACTGATGGTGTTTTGCAAGCACTCAAATGTGCACGCGACACTTAAAGTTGGTACGAGTGTCGTTTCGTCCTCCTCCCGTGTGCGGTATTTCGGTGTGAGACTGGATCTGCAGCTTATCTGGAAAGCTGAGGTTGCTGGGATCAGGGAAGCTGTGGCAAGGAGAACTAGGGTTCTGAAGGAATGGAATAAGTTGTTGGCGAGGAGGTCGGTGGTGTCCTGCTTCTATCGAGTTTACGTCAGAGTGGTGGCGGACTACCACCTCTCGTTCTTAGCCCCTTTTCGGTGGGCAACTCATGGTGTTCAGGTTGCGCTCAGTGACGGTCTATGGTGTGTGACCACGTGCTTGCCCTCAACGCCAGTGAATGCTCTCCTAATTGAGGCTGGGGAGCTCCCTGTTAGTATGCAGGCGAGGAGGCTGCTCTCAGCCGTGTGTCTGAGGGCAGTAGCCAGGGGCAAGTTGGACCCGCTGACCTGTGTTTTGGTGTGGGTATGGGACTTTACTTCTCTCACTCGACAGTCTGTGGACAGTCTGTGGGCAGTCTGTGGATTGACAACTTTTGCTGAAATATTTCTACTAAGGCTACACTGATACCAATACTGGATCAGATTGGCAACTTGTGCTTAAATATCTGTACTAAGGCTACACCGATGCCAATACTGGAATGGATCGGTTACTTTCACTGAAATATCTCAACCGAGGTAGGCCGTGACTTTTAGTGGTGGTACGCAACTGGGGATGTTTCAGGCCCCATTTGTAGTCCGGCTGTTTGCCCCTTGGGCTTGGTGTGGGCAGTTATCATCCATTTTTCAGGGTCTGGATTGTACTTTGAAGCGGGCGGCGTTGGTTGGTTGGTTGGTTTGTTTTTTGTGATGCGTCATTCTTTAGAGAATCTTGGACAGGGGGAGTTGGGGTAGCAGTTCCAGGTCAGTTCTGACTCACCTGCTGGTCTGCAGTTTCTGTGACGCTCTTTTGAGGCACTTGCTGTCAGCCACCCAGTGGTGTACTGTATTGGCAGGATGCTTGTTGCTGTGCTTCAGGCAGGATGTGAGGTTTTGCTGGCCTGGGTGCAGGAGCACGTGAGGTGCTTTGGGAACGAACTGGCCGACGATTTGGCAAGTCGTGGGGCCGAGTGTCTCCATGGCTACCAAGTAGCCTCCTTCACTTTGGCTGCAAGGGATTTAAACCCTGTCTTGGTTGGATTATGTCAGCTGCCTGGGAGGTGACTGAGGATACAGTCGGGGGGGGACTGTTTGCGGTGCACCTGTCAGTTGAGAGGCCGCGCGTTCTGTGTGTGCGGGGTGGAGGATGAGTCGGTGGAGCACTTCCTTTTCACTTATGTACAATGGGAGGGGTTCCGCCAAATCCCGCTCCGTTCTGCCCAGCAGGATCTAGGGCGAGCATTGACATTGTTGAGTGAGTGGGAGGGGGAAGGAGAGGTTGCTGTTCGGAGATGGATCAGGGAAGTCTTGTTCTTCTGTAGGGCTACAAGGAGGTTCAGTGAGGTGTAGGTCCCAAGGGGTACCTTGTCTCGGGATATTTAAGGGCACTGTATGGGCTCTGTTTGTTACGGTGTAAGTTAGAGTAAGTTGAAGTTAGCCTTAGGTTAGATGGGATGTATGGTCTTGGATATCTTAATTCCTGTAATAAATGATCTGAGATCTGAGAAAAAGGGCGAGCGTCCGGCAATGTGAAGAGTATTGTTGATGCCCTCTAACAATCAGTAACAAACGAAATATTACGTCATATTATTTTATTATACGTCTTTAAATTCGAGTATTTCATGAAGTCAGTACAGCCTGATTGTTAGGATGTCACCTTACTAATCTAAAGCTATTGAGTTCGAATCCCGTCCAAGCTGCGAAAATTGATTATTAGTTTAAGACAGGTAGGAGGTGTACCTAACATTAGGTAGGTACAATTGAAGTGTTTTCATGGTATTTTATTCAAAGAAGGCAGAAAAAAAGAAAAACCTTCCTTGCAATTTTGATCAGGCTACACGATGCAAAACACGCCATTCGCTCCCTTGTTATGGTATCGTGTGTTAGCCAGTGTGCGCTAAAAAGCACTGAATTAACATGCGGTTATGTGTGAAATAGTTTTTAAGAAGTAGGAGGCAGGGATGAAGGGAGACGCTGTTGCTTCACGTTTGCTTCAGCTAGACCAGCATATGTTGTGCCACGACTACTAGTTATTATTATCTAGACACACGCTAGTGTGTCACGCCATGTTAGGCAACAAACATCACATCAAGTCAATTGTCGAGGTTGTAAACCATTGTAGCGCGACGCCATTGCGTCAGTGTCTTATATTTTGAAGCATAGTTGGGCACATTTCAGGTACTTGGGGAAAAATAATAATAATGCGGTACAAAAGCTTAAATTGTGTTGAAATCGAGAGCAATGACCCACCTGACAAAAATTAACTCGTGTTTGAATGCCAGCTATGCTGCTTTCAATGCAAAATCTGCCCCTCAATAACGTTGAAAATGTGTTACTAACTAGCTAGCTAGCTAGTCCGCTCATCCCCATGTTAAATCCCATAGGGTGATTATTCATCGATTCCGAGATAACTAGCTGGAAGGCTTCCAGCTATGAAATTGGACGAATGGGTGCACTACAATACGAACTGCGTACCTTTTATGGTTTGGAGCCTAGGGGCGTAACAGGGATGGCGTGGGAGGGCGCGTAAGTACGAAAATATTGTTATAACCATTGTTAGTATTGTCGGTATCGTCTCTCATTGGACGGCCAAAGTTCCGACAATGAGAACGTGTATACTGACGTGCGTGCTTAGCCACACACTAGTGCATCACGATAAATCTAAACAACGTTGCAAAGAAATTGTATTCACGTCCAATTCACGAAAAATAAACCAAGTGTAAAAACAAAGCAAAATAAAAAAAGCCAAAAACTGATAAGGAGGCCACCACGTTGAGAGTGGTTCGGCCCTTCAAAGGAGTGATATCAACACACAAAAACTAACTAAATACAACAAATTACAACAAAATTAAAACCAAACCTAAAGCCGATAAAGAGGTGACTAACTTGAGAATGGTTCGGCCTATAGGCAAAAGGTAGTAGCAAATTGTTAAAAACCAATTTCTTGTTGACGTGGCACTTTATTACTCATCTGCACGCACGGTAGTGGAGTTGAGTCAATACACAATTTTAAAAAAAGGAGTGATAAAAGGGGCCGCCAAGTTCCGAATGGTTCGGCCCTTCAAAGGAGTGATATCAACACACCAAAACATTCGCCAACTTAATCGCACCGAATAATACTTTGGACGTTAAATGAAAACTTGTACATTGCTACCGAAA
>JAHWFP010160343.1:0-12034 GCA_023313725.1 Lithobius niger | reverse complement strand
CGTCCCCCACGTTGCCTAAGATGTCGTTTGAGAGGTCACGTGAGGGACTTTTGTTCCAGTGTGTTCTGCAAAGTGTGCGATTCGTTTGTGAGGCGGGACTCCTTGTGTGCTCACTTGCGTGTGGTTCAGCCTTCCACTCCTGAAGTCGATGCTGGTGCTGCGCCTAATTTGCTGCCAGACTTCCCCCCTCCACCTCCGCCTGTGCTCTTGCACCCACCTGTTACCTCTCTGTGCAGTGTCCTTCGGCTATCCCTATGGTTATCCCTGGTGTGTCATAATAATAATAATAATAATAATAATCTGCTTTATTCAAGTACAAGATGTTCCGTACAGGCACGAAATTCATACGAATTTGTATGTGCAAAGCAATGTTAATCAACTTTCGACAACATAATACAATAAATTAATTTTTTTTTCTTACAATTAATATAATTTCATATAGTGTAAATAAGAATAATACAAATAGTACAATAAAATAAAGATTAGTAGAAATTTTTTTAGCTCGCATCAATGTTTAGTATTCTACTTTCATTTTCATGATAAGCAAATTTAGTCAACTTTAATTAACCACTCCTTAACCTTTTTCTTTACTTCCTTTTTGTTAGTTAAATTTCTTAAGCCAGCCGGTAAATCATTCAATATATTTGGTAATACATAATTTAGTCCCCTCTTTTCATAGTTATTTCTCCAACGTGGTAATTCCGACCAATTATTATCATTTCTCACACTTCTTTTAAGTTTAATTTTAAAATCTTTACAATGATAATATTTTGTTATGTATATCCATTTTAATGTTTTATCAATATTTAACATATTATAGTAGCTATATATTTCTTTGGCATTTTTTAATTTTTCATTTTTAAATAAAACTTTTATTGCTTTATTCACTAATGATTGTAACTGAATCATATAACTGTTAGTTGTAGTGCCATAAATAATCAGTCCATATTTAATTTTAGACATTATCAGTGCTTCAAAAATACTTTTTTTATTTTTAATATCTAACAGCCCCTTTACTTTATAAAGTGTCGGAATAGTTTTCCTAATCATGATCATAAGGTTTTGTATGTGTTGATAAAATTTCCAATTATTATCTACTTCTAGTCCAAGGTACCTGATATTTTTAACCTTTGTAAGATTTTTACATTTGCATGTTTTTTTATTCTCTAGACAGTTATCCTTGCAAAATTTTATTGTATCATTTTTCATGTACATATGTGATGTGGTTATTGGCAAATAGCATGTCTTTTCGCTATTTAGAATTAAGTCATTTTCTCTGAAATATAACACCAATTTATTAAAGTCATTTTGTAAATTTTTAATCATGGTGTTCTGATCAACGTTGATAGAGAGTAAGAAGACATCGTCTGCATATAATGTCAAAGTTGTATTTAGGATGCTGTCTGAAATATCATTGATATATATTAAAAAAAGCATAGGACCCAACACAGAACCCTGTGGGACACCGTAAGTAATATTTTGCCAGCAGCTCTTGTCATTTCCAATTTTAAGACTATATTTCCTTCCCGTTAAATAGCTGTTCAAAATATTAAACATTTTCCCTCTAATACCTATATTATAGATTTTTTTCCAAAAGTATGTCCTTTTCCAAAGTGTCAAATGCTTTTGTTAGATCAATTAAAATTGCTCCAGCAAATTTGCCTTCATTCAATGCCCTATTAATATTATTGTTAATTGCTATTAGCAAGAGCCTATAGAAAACTAGGAGCGTGTGTGGCTGGTCTATGTTAGAAGCGTTTATTTTAGTACGAAATTCTAACGCTAGAAGGAGCAACAATACTGCGCCTGCGCCAAGTTGTCTAAAATCGAAACTGAACTTAGCACGCGAGGCAGACGTGTGCTACGAAAGCAACGCTCTATTTTATTGTTGGTTATGTGTTTGTTTAGTTTTTTTATTATTACTTTGGTATTGTTTCCATGTTAAACACTTATTGTTTAAAAACAAAGGACCGAAAATTAACATTGAGAACGTGACGCACACCTCTCATCATCTCGTGCAGGTGGCGACCTCTGGTAACAAATTTGTACACCACTGTAGTCGCTCCTGACTTAACACTGTAGTGGAAGTTACCGAGACATGCTCCTAGTTGTTTTCTATAGGCTCCTGCTATTAGTGCATCAATTGTACCAGTACCTTTCCTATACCCAAATTGGTTTTGATTAATTTTATTGCCTTTTACAATAAAATTATTAATTCTATTTGCAAAAAACTTTTCAACAATTTTATTCAGTACAGGCAGCAACGATATTGGTCTATAATTATTTGGGTCATTTTTTGTTCCTTTTTTATAAACTGGTCTTATTATTTGCTTTTTTAAATTTTCAGGCCAAATTTCACTCGTTATGATGCAGTTTATAAGTATTGTCATAAATTCGCTAGTTTTTTCATTTGCTTCTCTAAAATGTTCCATAAGAAAGCCATCATAACCGCTTGATTTTTTAACTTTAATTTCGTTTATAATATTCAGCAATTCAAACTTATTTGTCTCCATGACTCCCATGGTGTTAAGTGTAGATTTCCATTTTTTATCACTACTCTTTCTACTTTGTGTCTTACTACTTTTATTTTGTTTATGTTTTAGAGCTTCATCTTTTAGCTTGTTAATTTGGATTTTAAAATGTTCAGAAAAATTCTCACATACAATTTTAGTATTTGTTTTAAAAACATTCTTTAAGTGTTCATCAATATTAAGTTTATTTCCTTTTCTCCCAGTTAAATAATTTATTTTACTCCACACTTTTTTGCTATCAAATTTATTCCTTTCAAAATAATTATTATAGTATTCTTGTTTGGCTTTGTTACTATCTATGCGAATTTTTTTTTTATAAGCTTTATATTTTTCAGTTTCCAATTCAGACACATGTTTTTTATTCTTCATATCATTCCACATTTTATTTTTTTTATTGATTAATGTTAATAATTCAGAGTTCATCCATTCATTCCATTCATTAATCCATCCATTAATCCATTAATCCATTAATCCATTAATCCATCCATTAATCCATTCATTAATAATAATAATAATAATAATAATAATAATAATAATAATAATAATAAGTGTTTATTACCAAAAAAGAAAAGGTAATGGGAGCCGGAAGGAATGAGGGAATCGTGCTACTAACACCGGTCCTTCAATGTTGAAGACAGGACAAAACACACATACACACACAGAGAAAAAAAAAACAGTATATAGAATCTATTAAAAGCATATCATGCAACATATTGCACTTCCAGCATTTAAAAACATTTTAAGTATTTCGTGAGGTCCCCTTTTTTTAGCCCTCTTTTAAACATACGGAGACTTGTCGACCCCACCAGCTCAGATGGCAGGCCATTCCACGGTGTCACAACACGATTAGAAAAAAATACTTGGTGCAGTCTCTCCTTACGCAATTGACAGCAAGTTTGATGGGTGACCCCTGGTGTAACCATTTCCACGAACAGAGAAGAAAGCATCCGGATCTGCGTCAACAAGCCCGCGCAAAATTGAGAAGGTAAGGCACAGATCTGCCTGCAGGCGTCGAAGCTCTAAGGACTCGAGGCCAAGGCTTAAGAGGCGCTGTTCATATGGAACATCACGCATACCCGGTAAGTATTTTGTGAAGGTGCGCTGGACTGATTCCACCAGATTGATATCATTTATTAGGTGGGGGGACCAGACTTGGCTGGCATACTCAACAATTGGGCGTACATAAACCTTAAATGCCAATACCAGAGTCCCCACATGCCCAGACACGAAGCACTTTCTGATCAGATAACTGATCCTTTTTGCTTTAGATGCAACAATGCTGCAGTGGGTAGAAAATTTTAGATTATAAGTTAAGTTGACACCAAGATCTTTAATTTCATATTTACAGTCAATAATTAAATTATGCAAAGTATAAGTGGTAGTACGCGATGAATTTCCAAGAGGTAAAACTTTACATTTTTGGGCATTTACGAGCTGCCACCTACGTGACCATTCGTTTAAAAGATCCACGGCGTACTGCATCGTACAGTGATCATCAGGAGTTGCAATAGTGCTATACAGCTTGACATCGTCAACAAATTTGGGAAGTTTCACAATGCCGCTTTTCGGGGTAAGGTCAGAAAGAAAAAGCATTTACATTCTACAGCATTTAGTTTTCATAGGTTTTCATAGCATTTTGTTTTCATTCCATTCTCCATCCCACAACCACCCTGCCACTCCTTTCTCATGTTGTTTCTTGCCTTTTTTTGTTGTTTTGGTCTCGAACCCGCATGTCGGGCAGCAAGGCGTGGGCCTGTCTGCCGTGCCCCCTAATTTCCGATGCCAAACACCATGTTCGCAACAACGGCACGCGGCTTTATCGAATGCCACACAATTGATGATCACTTGCAGTGTCTGGCAATCTGAGGCCCATTGCCCTTCATAACCGGTTGCTGTTTCCGCGTGGTGCAATCACATCCTGCCATCCACCACACCCAGATGCGGGTTCCGCGGGTGTTGCACAATATTGCACAACGTTACGTCACGTGGCAACTACTTCTCGATCTTGCATACATTTGAGCAGAAGGGTCACGCGTAGCCGTATATAAGGACCTACCCGCCGCATGCGAATCATTTCTTCGACCAGAAGCGGGCAGACAGGATGATAGCTGCAGAGGCACCGATGGACGACTTTCCCAGCTACGCCGTAGTAGAGAAGTGTAAGGCCGGCAAGACTCGGAGGCATCTTCATCGGGTTTGGACGGAAGAGCTGAGCGAGTACCAGGACAAGAAAGGTTTCTCGAGACCTCCAATGGGCTACACTGACAGATGCAACAAGAAGAGCAAGGAGTTGGATTTTTTCATGGAATTATTCGGGGAGACCGCAGATTTCATCATAAGGAGGACCAACCAATTCATGGACGACACGGCCAGCAATGCCAAACGCAGCAAACGGAACGTCACGTCAGCCAACACACCAGGACTAAAAGGCAATGCAGGGACTTCGACTCACGGGAAGCCATCGGCCGTGGCCAACACAACAGTCAAGTCATTGGTTCCGCCACCACGTCCATCACCACCCCACATCACTTACTGCCGGTTTTTGCTACTCACTGGAATTCCGACTGAACCACAGCTGGGAATACCACAACCAGACGTCCACATTGAAGAAGCCGGGTCAAGCCAAGCACAGCCACCAATGCCAGAAACAGATGTCGCCGAGGAGGAGGAAGACGAATCAGACTAATCATATTACTGCAAGGAAAATGAGGACTACTATGAAGGCAGCAGCCAAGAATCAGATGAGGATGAGTCAGATGACGAACTTAAAGAAACCGAGTCGGAGGACGATGCCGACGCCTGCCTTACGACGTCCAGCAGTGAGGAGGAAGCAGCAAGGCCAGAAAGCCCACCACGACCTCCAACCTTACAAGAAACCTCTACTCCCATGCCAATGCAATCATCAGAAGCGACGTTGCCCACATATGAGCCCGGTTGGTCGGTCCTACCACGTCCAACACCAGCAGAGGCGGTCTCGTCGTCCAGCCAAAATTGCAAGCCAAAAGCCAAGGTCGCAACATCGCAGGCGCGGCCATTTATGAGACGAACCAAAAGAGGACTCGTTCCCTTCCCTCGGGGTCTTTCAGGTAGATTTATAAGTAAAGAATCCGAGAAGGTAATCTGCATCGTTTCGTCGTAGGAGGAGGAAGAAAGAGCTACCACAACGACAGCCAATGTAGTCGAGCCACCACCCCCACAATCACCGCCACCGTCACTGGAACCGAGTAAACTAGAAGCCATGAAACGACGTTGGCGAGTCGTACTGTACGACAAGATCTACAGAAGTAATATGTTCCCCGAGCCACCCGAGCAAAGAAAAACACGATTATTGCCTCCTCGAAGTGGCTACCTCCAGGAGATGTGCCACGCCAGGATAACCCAATATGTCAATCACCGTTTCAGCCAACAACAGTCTCAGCCAAGCGCTCCACCAGTTACACCAGCCAAATGGACATGGTTAGGCGTATTGTATGCCCATGTTTCGCATGCTTGAGTCTATTTAATCCGATTTTTGAGCGCACTGGGAAACAAACGCTGATTTTCGTTCGCTTTGCTCACTCAATCAGCGCATCCCCCTTCACTTGTTTCTCCCGAGGTAAACGTTAATCATTATGAACACATACTACAAACTCACGGAATGGTAAATGTTCATACAGTTCTAATATTTTGGTGGCAGACGAAGATTACTAAAAATAATCAACTCGTCAGCTGTTTAAAATTACTCGTCACTTACACTAGACTGCAAGAACAGTAAGTCTACATAAAATAAAAAATGTCCGCGTCACGTTATTGAGGACATTTTTTCTCCATAAAGAACACGTTCCCACCTGTGCTGACGATGTGCATTTTGTTTCCTAATCTTCTTTCCAGCAAAATTGTTCCTTTTATCGTGGTGGGGCAGATAATTCAGTTTGGATTTGTGTACCGTAAAAAAAAAGACCAAACCTTTGCAATAAAAGATAAAGATATTCTGTCTCTTAGTGAACCACCTATTTGTAAAAACAGTGCATTCTGACAATACAAGTACTGAAACGATAAGCGTGCAACACTTAAGCATGTTATAATCTACTGTTGAATGACAATACAAACAATGGTTACAACAATGATTTCGCACTTACGAGCCACTTCAGGGCCACGTGCTTCTAGCTGCAATCCCCATTTTAGAAAAAGGCACTTCCTCATATGACGCTTTACCTGTCTGCCGAAATTTAGATCTGGCAACTTTCCCTAATAAGCTGTAGACGTGTCGTTATACACTATGAGAATTAATATGGGAGCCTGCGGACTAGTTACTAGTTACTAGTCACTAGTCAGTAGTTACTAGTTACTAGTTACTAGTCACCAGTAACACAAATCAACGTTATTGAGGACACTTTTTCTCCATGAAGGACACGTTCCCACATTTTCATGTTGACGATGTCTTTGTTACTGGACCGAAGACACCTGATTCAAACGATTTGCAAAGATTCTACCGCATGGGGAATTTACACCAGTACGCTGAAATCACGTATAAGTTGGTTTCAGTTAAAAGACACGGTCTGCTAGTGAGGATTGGATTTTATTATAGGGGCCCTGGCCCGTAGCGGGGTGCCCATAGCGGGGCGCTGGTCTGCTAGTGAGCCGCTATCTGACAACAATAACACTCTAACAATTAGGCTCTTACAATTAAGCTCCAACAACAATAAAACGTCTGCTTGGCGGCAACACACTAGCGTGTGTCTAGATTATCATATCCGCATTATCACTAATAAGTTGCTTGGGAATTCTGATGTAAGTTTGACCCAAATAAAAGATCAAGGCATCCACGTGCCTGGCGTAGGGAAAATATCATTCAACTTTGCCTTGTTTCTCAACCATGAAATCGTCCAATAATATTATCGTTTTGCCGGGTGCCAGTTCATCTGGTGGTGGAATATCTTCATTGTAGGAAGAAAAGGTAGCACGTCTGGACATATTTCCTCGAAAGTACTCCTCAAATGGAAATACTTGTTTTGTGACAGCGACTTAGAGTGCATGTGCAGGCTGTCATAAATCAAGCAACCTGATTTGGAAATTATTTATTATCGTTTATTGATATCGGCTATGTCACAATTCAACACTCTCATCTTTCTATTGCTCTAACGTAAAAATGCTAATTTGATAAATTCTCTACAGAACTAGTAACTAAAATTCCTTTCGTTCTTATTTTATAAATAAATAGAGGTCCTGCATCAAATGCAAAAGAGTGACAGTCAGTAAAAATATCAGGTACGTTGTTAGAAAAAAGTATAGACATCTGTTGAAGGGTGAGTGTAAAGTATGCGGCACGAGGACAGCTAAATTTCAGAAGAGTAGTGGCCCTGGATTGTTGAACAGCACAATAGACAAGTTACTGGTGTAACTTCACATTCTGCGATACAACTATTGGAGTCCCATAACAAAACTGAACAAGAGACTGAACAAAGGCGACGCTGCTATCAGTTCTATTGATGAGGCCTGCAAACAGCACGACATTTAATACACTACCAAACCAGACTTGGAACGAATACACAAAGCAAATGAAAAGTTGGCTCCGATGCATTAAAAGTAGCAAAATCTAGCAAAACTGCAAGAGAAGTTGAGAGAAGTGGCTGTTGCCGCGGCTATGAAAGCTAAAGTAAAGTTGGGAATACGAGTTTAAAAAAGATCAAATGGAAACTTTAGTCGAGGAACTACAGAAACTAGGTAGGTGGCGTTTTCCGAGGAGGCGCGTTATTAGTTATGGGATAGGTGATTTACTTCAAGCAAAATTGGTGTAGATAGTACCTTACTCGGAACAAATGAAAATCACAAATACTTGCCGATGCTATCGATGTATTCTCTAAATATGCTTGGGCCGTCCCTGTGAAACTGAAGAATGCTGAAGATTACTGGAGTTTTTACCGAGGTATTAAACATGATGTCTAGTCCTATTAAAGATTTACAAACCGATGATGGCAAGGAATTTTATAATAAAAAATTCATAGCACTAACGAAATGCCCTAAAATAAACCACTATTCGACCAAATCAGAACTCAAAGCGAGCACATTGAAAAGCATAATGTGGATTCCATTCACACTTCGAGGTAATCACAAGTGAATAAACATGGTAAATAAAGTTGTCAAACATTACAATGACAGAGTTCATTCTACCATTAAAATGAAACCATCCGAAGTAACAAAACGCGATGAACCTGAGATCAGAAAAATACTGCTGAAAAAGAGCCCTTCCGTAAAGAAGAAGTATCGTTTCAAAATCGGGGATTTAGTAAGAGTGACGACAGCAAAATCAATATTCGACATGGAATATTTGCAAAACTTTACCAACAAACTGTTTAAGGTGAGTGAAGTTAGAAAAACTCGACCAACTAGCTATAGATTGATTGATCAGTTCGGAACTAAAATCGAAGGCACCTTTTACTAGCACGAGTTGCAGAAAACTAGCGTGGTGGATCTGTTTTTAGTCAAAGAGATTCTGAGGACTAAAAAAGTTCGTGGAAAAACTCGTTACCTCGTTAGATGGAAAGGCTACGATGAGCGCTTCGACAGTTGGCTGGATGAAAAACCAGTTGTTCTAGAAAAATAATAACAACAACAAAAAACTAATTTTTCCTCCTATTATTTACATTCCTAAACTGAGACCAGGACGTTGAAATTGTTACTGTTTAGATGCCAGGACATTTTAAGTCTAAAATCTTTGTAGTGATCGAGAAAATAAACTTTACCTGTGCTTACTGCTCTGAAACATACAAAAAATATGTTGCTATATCACCTTGGAGAGAGACACAGAAATAATCACCCACCAGAGTGCAATTGTTTTGACGGGAGGTCGGCTATAGAGACGATCTTATCCACTGCATCCATGCACAGGGACACCGAGAGAACAGGAAAGCTGTGTACGTTGTAGACCCATTGTACGTTTTAACATTGATGGACTGCTGTATAGAAGCTCTATTGAACTTCTGTATCCGGCAATATGGGACTTGCAAAGCGCAAATTTGTTTGTGAGTCAATTTCGTTTGAAACGACCATGCAGCAGCAACTGGATTTCGGTCACACTACGTCCCAATCTGTAGTAGATTGGATATTCCCCAGTTATTGGATGCGGGTTGTCGTATAATCCAACGTTCCATAGACAAATTCACCAAAAAAATGAGCGTATTTTTGATAGACCGCACCCACGAAGTTATGATCCTAGTGGCAAAAATTGACCCGTTCAGGCTGGGCTCATACATGCCTCTGCCCTCGAAATTAGAAGAACATCAACTTCGTAATTAACGTTCGAAATATCTTGGATCACAAGTGGTTCTTGTATTCGGTTCTGGCTGCTAAACAACAATTAAGTTTTGAAAAACTGAGACAATACGAACCATATGAGAGAACGGTAGATTGTTAACCACATTGATGCCTTCGAGAAAGCCAACATAAATGTATCTATCAATGTGACTGCTTACAACGAAGAGAATGGGTTGTTTCCCCTTCGTGTGAGCAGAAATATTAAAGGCACACCCATTGATCTTGTAATTACCAACAAAGATTTAATCGATGCTCACGCCAACAATTATCACTACTGCACCATCGTGAATTTTGAGAAATTTCTCAGCTAGGCATTGGGGAGCAACCCACAATATTATTGCAGAAACTGTTTCACTGCTTTTTCGAAGTTACGGAGGAGTGAAAACAACGCAATAGAAAGTTCATCACCTAAAGTTCTACAGTTCAAGAAACCGGGAGAAAACGTTTTGAAATTTCAACATTTTAGTAGAAAAAATGCCCATCTAAAAATGATATATGCCGATTTCTAGTGCCTCCTCAAACCGAACACCGTATCAAATTCTTCCTCGAGCAGCTACAGCACGAAAAAAATCGACAATCATCAACCTTGCAGCTTTAGCTGTGTTGTAGTGGGACCGGGACAGGAAAGTAAAAACGTGTATTACTTAGGAGAGGATGCTGTCGACAAATTCCTCAAAACCTTGGTGACTTATGCTCAACTCTAAGACAAAATATTAAAAAGAGTCCAGCCACTATTTCTCACTCCGGTCCAGGAGGTTGAATTTGAGAACGCAATAAACTGTATCTATGACTGCGAGAAGCTATTCGTTCTTCTGAAAGACAAAGTCTGGGATCACTGTCACGTTACCAGCAAGTGCAGAGGAGCTTTTGCCTCTAGCTGCAATTTGAATACCTGGAGCTCACCACAATCCCGGTGGTATTCCATGGTTTGGAAGCATACAAAATGCATTTACTGGTAAGAGCAGCACACAAGTTTCAGAAAGTAGTTGCCCTAGTGAGAAACCCACAAAGATTCATGAGCATGATTGTCACCACTGAAACTGTCTGGAGTGGAATAAAAAGACAGAAAAGGTACATTCGACTTAAGTTTATAGACAGCTTTAATTTTTTTTATCTCCTTTTTGCTGAAAACTCTGACAAAAATACACAAACGTGATCACGGCTTTGTAACGATGTAATAGTTCTTGAAAGTTCGTGAGAAGGCAAAGTGTTTCCTTCCCGACGTAGACCAAGTCACTGCATTCGGAATGTTAACCCGTAATTGATACTACCCCTAAAAATATGTTACAGACATGAAAGTATTGGAAGAGTAGTCATTACTGCCTAAAGAAGTCTTTCATTCAAATCTTAAAGAATAAGGCTTAACTGACAAACTATCCCGATAAATAGATGTGGAGTATGCTTAAAATCGGAACATTGCCTCGTACCACGAAGTATATCAGATGACAGATTGCTTGCTTTTGCTGGAAGATTGCTGTTCAAAGCTGCTTGAGCTGCTCACCTTCATTGTCTGGCCCTGGCAATGCCTTTTGCTTTGCAGCACCTGGCTCGCATTGGAATCCCCTCTCACAACCAAGACAACGTGGTGTGACATGAATTCCTGAGGAATGCATTTAAGAGACCAATCTTGTACTGTGGAGGAGCTCTGACACCTTGTCTGGGCCTAGCGTAATCTTGCTCCATTGGCCTTTGATTGTGTTGTGATTCTTCAGATGATTGAGACACAGTGGCTGCGCGGCAGGCAGTGTAGCGGCGAACGCTACGACAGCTGAGGTACTTGTAGTGCCCCCGACATCATTGGTTGACGAGTACTTCTTTGCATCAGGTTTTGTGGTTATTACGACTTTTTACGTTAATAAACACAGCATGGGCTACAGTCCCAGCTTGGGGAATGGAGCGTCGGTGTCCTATTATAGGCCTAACCTTAATGCTTCCGGTAATTACACTGCCACCAACGGTGGATTAATTTAATTGCTTAGATGAAGTATAAAGCTAAAATGGGCTACATAATAATTTACACTAGAAACAATTAATCTACTAGGGAACGAACCTGAGGTATAAAACTCTTGGTTTTTATTTTAAAACATCAGAATGAAAAAATAGACACTTTTACATTCAAGTTCACTAGTTCAAATATTTGCAAGTTTGCAAAAACAAATTAATAGAATTTACATTTGAAATTCACAATAAACAAGAACAACGATGTTTGT
>JAHWFP010160329.1:0-34734 GCA_023313725.1 Lithobius niger | reverse complement strand
TTTCTAGCCCATTTGGCTTTCCGTGTCAAGAATATTGTAGTTACATTAAAATAGCATGCGAAAGACTCTAGGCCTTGTCCATACCTACGTTTTAAGCTATAGAACTCTAAAATCGGTTCAGTGGTTCGACCTCCAAGTGAGGGCAAAGAGTACATTAATGATTTCTGCCCAGTGCTCTGCAATAATAATTGTTCTGTCGACTAGAATACTGCAGTCACATCAAAATCGGGTTCAAAAGGCCCTGGTCGGTGTTAATACCTACATTTTAAGCTATACAAATTGAAAATCGGTTCATTGGTTCGATCTCTAGATGAGAGCAAAAGTTTTAGCCCATTTGGCTTTCCGTGTCAAGAATATTGTAGTCACATTACAATAGCCTGCGAAAGGCCTTAGGCCTTGTCCATACCTACGTTTTAAGCTATAAAATCGGTTCAGTGGTTGGGTCTCCAGGTGAGGGTAAAGAGTCCCAACAACAACAAGAAATGGCCATACTGTGGATGCCGAACGGTTTGATTGTTGTCATTATAATTTGTAATGCCGTGAAATAGTTGCGACACGACCCCAAATACCGAATCTCGTTGGTCTATGTTAATTCTGGCCGAAACTGTAGGAGGTCAAAGTTTGACGTTTAACATGGAAGTTCATGCTGAGGCTTACATAAGGACCGCTACCGCGGTCCTTGATATATTCCATTCGAATTGGTTCAAGCGTTTTTGGTGTAACTACCATGCACATTTTTTTTTTGGAATTTTAAGCCGCTATTCTTATTTGTATAAACGATGACTAGGACATTTCTTGTTGAATATGTTATACTGGATCATGGCAAGTAGATGTACTCTATCTGAAAAACTATGTAGAAATTACAAGCCAAAAACCATTGTTTTAAGCAGTTTGGAATTTTTACAACAGTCTGGTAAAGAATATTCAAAGTACATTTTATAAAATTGGTTCAAGCATTTCGCTGTAACTACAGAACAAAGCAGAAAAATGGACAAACTCGCTTTGCTCACTCGTTCAATAAGAACAACAAGTTCTAAACCTCTGAACTAACTCATTAACTAACGAATACTGCAGCTTAGTTTTAGTGTCGCATTTTATTCGATCGATATAGAGTACAAGGATCTGTTGCACCCTACACTATAGAGCAGCGTCATGTGACGTCATTTTGGCTACGAAACACCATTTAGAGGTAATAGCTACAAGGTGCACTAGATTAAAAAGTAACGGAAAACAACGGCACTTTTAGTCAAGACAGTGCTTTGAGAGTGGATTTCTAGGCTTAAACGAACGTTGTTTTTGCCAGGAACAAAAATCGCGCGTTATAGGCTTAAGAAATCCAGTGTAATAATAGCATTGGCTTCAATAAGACGATTTTCCTTTCGACCGCCAGTGCTCCTTGCAGCTAACACAGTTACTGGCTCCACCATAGAGTTATACACAATAATACTACGTCGTGTCACTGCCCTATTCAAACCAGCATTTGTACATGTAATCCCCTCACAAACCATAATTCCATCCGATATTGTTTATGTACTCTAATATGTTTTACATTTTTTTGCGAACAGAGTTAGATAAAGTTCAAGTTTCTTTCTTCTTTTTTAGTAAGAACTGATTAATAACCATAATGCATAAATGATGACAATAGAAAAAAACATGGATGGAGTCCAGCTGCGAAATGAAATTACAGCACTGAGTGTCCCAATAAATGAGTTGATGGAATTTGATGGAATCTGCTGCTACTCGTTGGAGAATTGCAAGAAAGGAGATAATGAACACTAGGTTGCTGTTTAGCATGCAACTTTTAGTCTTTTTGGCAACTTTTTTTTTGCTAAAATTAATATCAATGTTGATTACGACCCCCAGTGGTAACAGCATTCAACTATAGCTGATGAAGGTACAGCTAATGATATGACGAATACGTGACAACCCACTTGTCCATGCTTTTTTAAATATCTTTGATGAAACCCATCATTGCGTGGACTGTTCACTTGTTTACTCCATTTACCAGCAACCTTTCCTAACAAGTTCTCAAGTTGTTTAGGAAAAAAACAGTGGCACAGAGAGGTATCCAGGGCAAGGTGTGCATGGTTGTAAAGCATGGTGGGCACATTAAGTTTGGGAATCACAGAAAGGGAAAGGCCAGAAAGGGCAAGACGTGCAAAGCGAGACGGTAGGGAGTGCATCATCTGCACATCATTCGCTACGCGACTCGGGGACAAAACCACAAAACCAGACTCAACAGGAACACAACTGTGATCTGTGGAGCTTGATTTTGTACAACCACCACCACCACCACTCCCACAAAAACCGCTGTTCTATACATATTTTGTGACGAGGCCCATGGTAGTTAGAATGATCGCAATGTTTAGGAATTTTTATAGTTGTTAGAAATAAAATGGCTATGGTCTTTGATGGGAATGCTATGGATGCAAACCGACTGAGGGCTGGTGGCTGAGCTGTAGCAGGAGATTATTAAAAGTGTAAAACACTAACACCTCCAATCTCATTGCACGAATGTGAAAAATAACTTAGTACTTCAGCACATTTGTTTGTTTTGAGTTTCGTTTTGCCATTTCAAGGATTTTAATCTTTCTTACCTTTTTTAACTGCTTACGCATGTAATGCATAAAGCAGTTATTGAAATACAGTCGGGGAGAAAAAGGGGCTTGCGTCGTGAGCTATTGTTAAATGACGTTTCGTCCCACTCCAGTCGTTTATTTGAACGGGTCATGCCTATCACCCTTATCGTATGGCCGGAAGTGACTGAAATATTAGTCGATTTTTCATGATTTCGATTAGACAACGTGCCAGTAAAATGTAGGCGTTGTTATTGACAACATGCACGGAAAACGGAATATTATCTATTGTTGGGCTATTGGCGAATCACTGAAAAAAATGGCGGCTATACTTTACGATTCGCAGGAAGGCTGTCCTAGGATTCTATGCGTATTGGCAATTCGTGTAGTTATGTGGCTCCTGCTAATCAGGTAATTATTGTATAATCGATTATTTAGTGTAACAGATTGTTGTATGTATTATAATCAATTCGACAAACGTGTGAGACAAGTGCATACTAGGTGCGTAGCTAACGGAATAAAGGCAGAATTATAAATTCATTCCACGATCACTTTCGATAGTAAAATAAACAACAGAGGGAACAGGTTTACTTTACGCGGCTTATGTGAAGAATAAGGGCTCCTCACCGATTGATCTCTCGTTGGGCTAAAATGACGTAAAATGATCAACTGAACAACATTTTGTCAGAAATTTTTGAAAGCCGCACTCTTTGCGCTGCCGGACGAGAGGCCGTTTTCTTCCCGTGTTCTCAGCTGATATTTTTTTCCCGTAAACAGTTCAGGTAGGTGGGTTGTTATTGTCAGTTTCGTATGGTTTTGTTGTTATTGTCGGTTAGGTTAGGAACCGGCTTCGGCATTTTACTTGAGGTAATAACCTTGTTGGGGTTTAGCGTTTCACTTGCCGGACTTTCGCCCAGTTTCATACTTTCAGGCGCGGCGTTAACTTTGGACCTTCACCATGGCCGAACAGTGCGTTTTCCCCCAAAAATGGAAGAGGAAAACATTACTCAGCAGGTAATTCTTAGTCCATTAAAAAAAAAAATTCGGACGAGAGCCCGTTTTCTTCCCATGTTCCCTTTACGCACATGGCCCGAAATTCGAAAAAAGAAAAAAAATCCTACCTTTAATTTTCGTGGAAGGCACTACAAATTGATCCAGAATTGTGGAAACTCGTTAAATCATCATTAACCTAACCAATTAACTGCCCCAGTATGAAATGCTAAACCCCAAACTTACCTAACCTAACCTAACTGACAATAACAAAACCACACAAAACTACACGAAACTAACAATAAAACAACCCACCTACCGGAACCACCCAATAGAGAGCTTTGTCTTTCGTCTATGAAAATAATAATGTTGCGATTTTTTGCATAAGGAGTTTATGTATTTTTTTATGAAATTTGTTTGACGAAACTGACAATAACAACCCGCCTATCGGAACTGTTTACGAAAAAAAATATAAGGTGCCCTTCCGACCCGGCAAGGATTTTAATCTTTCTTACCTTTTTTGTTTTTAAGGTTCCTCAGATCGTGAAAAACTCCTTAAAAAATTAAAACTGAAATTTTGAATTAAAATGCAAAACTACCTAGTGGTGTGGCGCGCCGGAATATTAACGGTGGCGGACAGCGGCAGACTGCCGAAATTATTTTTCTTGAGCAACGGCGTGCGGAATATTGGGAAAATCATCAGCGGGGATAAATGTTGATCCTAACGTAAATTCCACATTGCCAATTGTAGCATAATACACTCGAATACAACTTTTACGTTCGGTGTAGTCCCACTTACGTTTCATAATAAGTATTCACTAGTTTGTTAGTTCAAGTGGTCCAGAATTGCGTCCATTCCTGGTCCAGAGTCGGATCGACAACGACAGCCATGTTGATATTAGAGATAACAAATACATGACGCAACAAAGAACACAACTGACGTCAGAGTCGGCGCATGCGCAGTCCAATTTATTTAGGAAAAGCGGTCTTGGAAAAGCCACCTACATTAAAGGCCGTATCGTATCAGACCAAAAAAGGCAACTAAAATCAACAATTGACATAGAAGCAAGCGCAAGTTTGCTAGGTGCTGCCATCTCCACACCAATCGGCGAAATTTCGAATTAACCGACGAGGGTGCCAAATACTGTCAACCGATGACGCCACTTCGCAAACTTGTTGCGTAGGTATTTGTTTTGCCTTCTGGCGGAGCATTGTGGAAGGTAAAGATGATACTGCCTTTACTGTAGGTGGCCGTGTCTTGGGTGATGCGGAGTCAAACCATGCCGACTTCGCTTGCTAGCGTATAGGAGCTTGATTAGGTAAATTCGCAACTTTGCAGCTTTTTAACGATCAGTCGTCAAAGTTTTGTTGTCCATTAAAAACCGACTAAAGACACTGGAAAAAATAAGCAGTAAAAAGCCTGTTGATCTTCTATTCTTTGCATGGCAGAGGAAACTTCCCGAAAACCAAACTTTATTCTTTGCCTATTATTTTTTTTTCGTTAATGTGTATCGTATAAAAAACGAAAACTGGTAAAAGGGACCGCCAAGTTATGCTTCGGCCCTTCAAAGGAGTGATATCAACACACCAAAACATTCGCCAAGTTAATCGTGCCGACTAATAATTCGAAGGTTAAATGAAAACTAGAACATTGCTACTTTCGGTAGCAATGTTCAAGTTTTCATTTAACGTCAAAAGTATTAGTCGGTGTGATTAACTTGGCGATGCTTTTGGTGTGTTGATATCACTCCTTTGAAGGCCCGAATCAATCGGAACTTGGCGGTTCTTTTTACCAGTTTTGGTTTTTGATATAATATCCTTTATTTTTTATATCAATTGTGTATTAGAATCAACTCAACCAGCCTGCAGATGTGTAATACAGTGCCACCTCAACACTAGCATGAGTGATAATTTTTCTAATATTTTAATTTCATATCACTCCTTTGAGAGGCTGAACCATTCTCAACGTAGTCACCTCTTTATTAGTTATTTTTAATGGTTTTTTTTTATTTAGTTCAGTTCACTCCTTTGTGAGGCCGAGCCATCCTCAACTTGTTAGCGTCTTGACCAGTTTTTGACTTTATTTTGATTTTTTTTTTTCGTGAATTGAACGTAGACACAATTGGCAACGTTGTTTAGATTTGTGAGGACATGCTAGCGTGTGTCTAGGCACGCACGTCAGTATACACGTTGTCATTGTCCGAACTTTGGCTGTCCAATCAGAGACGATGCCGAACAGTAGTTATAACAACACTTTCGAACTTACGCGACATCCCACGCCGTTCCCGTTACACCCCCAGGCTGTAAACCACAAAAAGCATACTGTTCGTATTATACTGCAGTCATTCGTCAAATTTCGTAGCTGAAAGCTTTCCCGCTATCTCGGTATAGGTGAATAATCACTATATGGGAATTAACATGGGGGTGAGCGGACTAGAAGCTAGAAGAATTAGAAGAAACTAGAAACTAGTAACACATTTGCAACGTTATTGAGGGTCAAATTTTGTATGGAAAACCACTTAGCTGACATTCCTACACAAGTTAATCTTTAGCAAGTGGGTCCTTGCTCTGTATTTTAACACAATTTAAGCTTTTGTGCCGCATTATGATTTTTTCCCAAGTACCTGAAATGTACCCAACTATGCGTCAGGGTATTAGACACTGAAGCTATGGCGTCGCGCTACAATGGTTTACAACCTCGACAATTTAATTGATGTGATGTTTGTTTCCTAACTTGGCGCGACACACTAGCGTGTGTCTAGATTTGTAAGTGCACCAAAATGATGAAAAACATGAAGTGATTTCCTACTTTTCTTTTTATTTATTTGTAAAACTGTTACACACAGGAATTACATATTGCAGTAGTCTTGGAACTCACATGATTAGTGTGCCTATGAAATCACATGGTTCTTCCTATTCCATCCATTATATTTTAAAGGGTGGACGTGCGCACCTGCAACCACAAAAAAAAATTGTTAAAACTCATTTTACGAATGAAAAATTTTCATTGAAAAATTACATTGACGTATTTTTTGTTTCATTCAAAACAAAATCCTATGTCCACCGGATTATAAACGGGACAGAAAGCCAATTGGGCTCGAAAAGTGTTAAATAAATACGGATGCAAGCATATTTACGTTGCCTTTTGGACTTAAACGTCAGACTGCCTGAGTGGGGAATCGAACCCAAGACCTTTGAAACCAAAGGCCGGAGTCCAACCACTCAGCCATACTGACATGTCAACTGCACAATCTTCTGAATCTAACGTGGACATTTATTCAATTCGTCATGTCTGTATGTATGTAACCATAAACGCTCCTGGTAAAAAAAAAAAAAAAATTAAAGAAGAGGACAGGGCGCCAAGTTTGCTGGGTAATAGGATAACCTTGGCAGCTTTTGCCTGGTTGAATGTATCATATCACTACTTTCAAATGCCGGCCCTGATACCAAAACTTCCACAGGACTGTGAACGTACAAAAGGTCACAACGTCGTATCTTCATACGGTGGAATTTTACCTTTTTTTCTGGTGGAATTTTATGTCTATAAATTATTACATTAGTAATTAATCATATGCAATCATGTACAAGTAAAACATTCGCTATTGCCCGATTAGTCGTTACATCAGCCCAATTCATAGCTTGGTGCTATGCTAGCTTGGTGTTGGTGCTATGACAATTCTTTTGCTTGGTGCTTTTTGTTTAATATTTTCTGTTTCGTGTTTCGTGACTGGAATCCCAAGTCCTGAACAAAGGAGATTTTTATTTAATTCTGGTTTTCTGTACCCTATCAGAATAAGATTAGATAATTAACTGTGTAGAGAAAGTTCAAAAGTTCAGATTCATATTTTCGCTGACTTAACGTTGTCCGGCTCACACCACATGAAGGTGTTGGTTTGGTTTGGTGAACCACCATTCATTCTTAAGATACAGTATAGTCCGTTATCCTCACATCCTTACGCATCATATAAGCTCGGTCTACTGGTGTCCTTGTAGGGGTTAAGGAGGGGATCAATGAGAATTTGTGAGAATTCCAATGAGCTAATTGTAACTTTTTTCCTCATTTATTTGCATTGTTAGGTACTTTAGTACCTAACAGTGCAATCGTAGCTTTGCTGATAACGTGAAGCTATGTGAGGTTGTTACGGACTTGCTTGACTATCATGTTCTATGCACAGTTATTGCCCAAGTTGACAAAATAGTTTGAAGACTAGCAACCTATCTCGGCTAGACCTTGCATCTCTGTAAAAATAATAAGAATTTTAGCTATTCCGTTGGTAATTGTGCCCTTGAAAATGAATGTTTTTTTGGGAGGGGGACCTTGGGGTTTCCATGACAGGTGATATGAAGAGCTCTACACGCATTCACGTGATCGTGCAAGCTCCCCGTATACCCGTGCGATACTGATCCGTCGTCGTTTTAAATCACATTATGTTACAGCTTTTGTTCGTGCTTTTTAAGATAAATGTAAGGCCACTCTTGGAATATGCCTCGCCAGTCTAGTCACCCTACCTAAAACAGGATACTGTACTGATCGAATCCGTCCAGCGTAAGTTTACGAAACTGCTCCCAGGTTTTTACCACAAATCATACAACGAGCGTCTTAACAATCTGAATCTAACAACATTTGAAAATCGCTTGTTGATTACCGACCTCTTACTTACATATCGGCTTTTAAATAACTTGTTGTAATGAAGATCGCCGCTTCATGACTTTTTTTTTCTTCTTCTGCCTCAACCAACATTGAACACATTTCCAACTACAACTTCGGCAAAAATGGACCTTTTTTACTGCAATTTTTCAATGTAATCTTAGATCGCGCATCACGCGAAAACCACAAGGACTATCCAAGCCACACTTTGCGCGCAGCAGCACGAGAGGCTGGACAAGGTGTAGCAAAAAAAAATATTCCGGAATCGGACATGGGGTTGACGAACCATCAGGGTGACTAATTGGACTAATAGCAAGCGCCATAATCTAAACAACAACGAGACGGCGAAGCCTTTTCTAATTGTTAAAGGCATCCGATTGTTAGAAGATTGATTGTTGAAATATTGATTGTTGTTGTTGATTGTTGAATTCTCTTCTGGCCTCACTAGCAGACATGTGTCTGTTAACTGTAAGCAACTAAAAGCATATTTTGTAAGGCTGGGCCGATCCCGATTTCCGATTCAGAATGCCTCACGTAATTCCTTACCGACATTTGCAATATCGGTAGAATTCGGGATCGGTATACAAAATCCAGAGAGATCGGTTTTGAACCAAATTGAAGATACTTTCACATTTCGTCGACCAATTTGGACGTTGGAATACACCATTTAAAAATTTTTTTCACCACTTTTCCAATGGTCCAAACCTTAAACAGCTGTCTCTTATTGTTTACAAATTACAAAACAAATTTTTAAATGTTACTGGGGGATTTGGTATCGGTAATCGGTGGGGATTTGGTTTCGGCCAGTTTCGTTTAATGATCGGCTCTGGTAGAAAAAAGGTAATCGGCCCAGCCTTAATATTTTTGTCATGTTGAGGTTAAATCCCAACGCGGCCTAAATTCAAATTGTGGGAAATGTAAGGGAAAGGTGCAGGGATAAAAAAAAATTAAAAGTTAACGGATGAGTATCCTCATTCACAGAGACAAAGATGCATCAATAACGTTTTCATGATACTCTCCAGCTAAGTAGCTAAGCTAGCTACCCTGGCCGCCTTTGCCTGGTGGAACGATGTCACTACTTTCAAAGGCCAACTCTTTTTAGGCAAACATACAAACAGCAAAGAAAGCGGGGCCCGCTCCATTATGTCGACAGCGAAATTGAAGACGGCCCTGCTTGTTCCTATAACTGTTAATTTAAACCATCACGCTTAATGGCTGTGTATTAGTGACCTTCTGGCCCTTCACTGTCCGGTTGAGCCTTCACAACAAATGTTTTATTGTTATTATTATTATTACGACGATTTACCAAAGGTAACTGGTGAGTAACTCCATGTCCATCGTAAATATAAATTCTTGATTTGTGCCAACAAGCTAACTTAAAGGTCAAATGGTGAAACTTTAATTTTAATAATGTACAGGTTTCATATGAATTAAAAGAGCATTTTTTTTCTGGAGAATAGTAAGTTCCTGTGTCCGGCAAGTTTGGGCCAAGCGCTTTAACCTCTTGACTAGCAAGCGCGCTTAATTTATCTTATATTTGTCTTATTTTTGTCTTATATGCGCGTCCAAATCCATAACTCGGTCAAATTTTGACCAATTTTGAAGTTTATATACACCATTCGAACCGTTTTTTCAAGAGCTATCCATTGGTGCCACTGAAAAGATAGTAGCTCAAATAGTTTTTGAATTATTTAACAAAATCTGAAATATCGATAAAAAAAGAGACCCTAAAAATTTGTCGTGGAAGCCACAGTTGGAAAAAAAAACACCTAGATCAAAGAAAAATATAATTCTGAATCAGCATTGGGTGTGCTACAACTGTATTGGTAACATAGGCACTGTCAGAATCTTGGTTAAAAGTCATCCGCCTTCAATCGTGTCCGTTTATATTGAATTTGTGAGCCCATAACCACAATTCGCCTTATATTCAAGCCGCCTTACCATCCCATATCTATGCGCCAATGCTACCAACTATCTACAGGCATCAAGTCTCAACCTCACTAAAGCATTCCAACTGATTTCAAATTTGAATTCTGTTGCTGTACTAAATTCATCACTGCGCTGCATGACTACCACTAGCGAAATAATGCTGTAAGTCAAAGGTTTAATGCAAGTTAGTGCCTTTGGCACACATCCAAGTGTTCTTTTGCTTGAAGTATAACTGCCGGATTCTGTAGTATTACCATGACGGAATACAGCTGCTGTGATGTCCGGGTGGAGCTGGACAAACGTTACTGTAACAAACGTTGAGTGTTTTCGTTTGATTGAAGTCCGCTTTCCAGCAAAACTAGAACTATTAATTTCACCGTTCCTATTCAATATACTTCGGCCAAACTTTGCGAGATAGTAGATTGGTAAAGAAGGTATATTTATAACAAATTTTATGCATTTCCGAGCAAAAGTAAACGTACGGAGCCACACGTAAATTTGAAAATGGTTCACTTCTTCTTGTAGTTGTGGTTGTTCTTGTTCTTGTGTGACTCGGTTTCAGAAAAAAACTACTGCACCTACCTAAAACCTGAAACGTGATCTAAGCCAGAAATTTCCTTGGCCTTCATTTTGATTGTTTTACATTGTTTTAACCATTGTAATTAGGGAAAAATTCCTCTCGGCAAATTCCAGATCCATTCTTCCTGAACTTGTTTTTGCTGAAAAGTTGATTGTTGAAGGGCAACCCTTCGAACCCTTGGGGCGTCGTCGGGCAGATGACCAAGAGTGGTTAACGCTCGCTAAAACCCTTTCAACCCTTTGAACCCTTTGAAAGAATCCGTGTTTCAGCTAAAACGCATATAGATTTAAACCAAACTTAGCTATGTTGTTAATTTCAAGTTCGGCCTCGAAATTGTTAGCTAGAAACGATAGAATGGTGTATCACACACGGCGATAGAAAAAAATATTGCACCTACCTAAAATCTGAAACATGGTCTAGGCCAGAAATTTCCCTAGGCTTCATCCTCACAGTGACCACTTTTTCGATTGGTAGAGCCGTTCCGGATAGTGGGGCCCTGAACGATCATTTTGATTGTTTTACATTGTTTTAACCATTGTATTTAGGGAACAATGCCACTCATCAAACTCCAGATCCATTCTTCGTGCACGTGTTATGTCTTTGCTAACTAAAGTCGATTGTTGAAGGGTGAAATGAAAGAATGTCTGCGGCCTTGCAGTGCTGGAAACACCGGTTTTCGTCAGATCCCCGAAGTTAAGCAGCATTGGGCTGGATTGATACTCGGGTGGGTGACCGCCTGAGAATCTGGCTGTTGCAGACATAGGGCCTTAGGTCTTCGGGCAGATGACCAGGAGTGGTTAACGCTCGTTAAACCCTTTGAAACCCTTTGAAAGAATCCGTGTTTCAACTAAACGATATAGAATTACACCAAACTAAGCTATGTTGTTAATTTCGAGGCCTAAGGCAACTAGAAACGATAGAATGGTGTATTTATTTCGCAGATGCAGGCTTTCTGAGCTGAATTGAATTGTTTTAAAGTAGCCAGCAACAATCGACTGCGTGCATAAAGCTTTGTTCAGCGACGCCATATCTGTAAAAAAGGTACACGGTTTACAAACCAAAACGTCAAGTGTGCCGTAAAAAAGGAGGTAATATGATTGAATTTTCACTTGTTAAAATGTACACGGATAAAAATAATGATTTTTTAATTGAAATAATCAAATGTATAATTGAGAAATTTGCATCTGTTTAAGTGCTGTTGTGCTTTACCAATCATATATTTAAAACGTAAAGCAAAAACAGATGCAATTGTCTCAATTGTATACACATTTGATTATTTCAATTAAAAATCATCAATTTTTATCCATGAACATTTTAACAAGTAAAGTGAAACTTCAATCATATAACCCCCTTTTTTTTACGGCACACGTGACGTTTTTGTTTGTAATTGTTATGCTTTGTGCGTGTTGGATGGTTATGTATATCGGATTTGATTTGACTTAATTTTATTTTATTGAGCTTACAAAGCCTATTCAACCATTCTCTCAGTCGTTAACCTAAACTAAAACTAAAACTACCACCAGCACTACAGCTTCCAGATATCAGAGATGTTTGCAACAGTTGGATTAGTGGCGCTTTTTTTATACTGGTTGCATAAATATTCCTCCTACATAGGCTCATACTGTCGTTGTGTTTATATTTTCTCGTCTGGGTGTGGTATGCTGCCACTTAGTCAAAAACCGCATTTTTGGTAGCGGAAGTAAGTACTTGTTGCATGATAGGTGGAACATGCAGCAAACACTGGACGATTGTATTTGCAACAAGAAACAACATCTTTGTTTGGGAATCCTTGTATGGTCACTATTTTAAAAGTTGCCATGTTATTTGATTGTGCATCACTGTGCTGGATTTTGGTCCTTTTCTTGCTGTGTGTTCCAAACACGGTCTTTGCTTTTCGATTTCATGTTTTGTGGTGTGGTAGCTGAAATTGGGAGATAAGGCTTGCAGAGTGATCGTCGACGATTGTATTCTAAAATGGCGCTCTCTTGTGCCTTTATTGCCGCTGGATCAAAGTTTGTGAAGTGTGGACCATTAAAGGTTTTCACTCTGGAAAGTGCAACATAAGCTTGCCCGCAGGTGAAGGTTGGTTCTTACTATCTTCAATAACTGTTGGTAAACTTAAGCCTTGATGAAATGTTGTATGCTGACCAAGTAAACTCGTGTGGAGTGTATTTTTTTTTCGATCGAAAATCTCAGTATTTTGAGCCAGAAGTAAATGAAATGTTATCGTAAATTGTTAGAAAACTGGGTTTGGTTTGCGGTAATAGCAATATCCATCCAAAACCAAAACTGGTGAAAGAGAAACCGCCAACTTTCCAAAATGGGTCGGCCTTTGAAAGTAGTGATATCATTCAACCAGGGAAAGGCCGCCAAGGTTAATCCTATTAGTCAAGTTAATCACACCTACTAATAGTTCGAAAGTTAAATGAAAACTAGAACTATGCTATTGCGGTAGCAATCTTCAAGTTTTCATGTAACCTCCAAAGTATTATTTGGTACGATTAACTTGGCCAATAGGATTAACCTTTGCCCTTTTTGGAAACTTGGCGGCTTCTCTTATACCACCAGCCAACTCGTTCCCTGCCCGGCGAAATGCGAGCCAAATCAACTAATCTAACCTATAATAACAATAAAACATTGATCAAATAAAAAAAAACCATACCAGTTTCTCCCTCTTTCCTCCTCCCCCCCCCCCACCACCGCGTGAATTTCGGGTAAAACAGGGGAGCCAACTACCGCTTTTCATGCAGGTACACTAAAAAAAACTAATTTGCAATATCGTGGTAAGTTTCTGAGAAGGATATATTCGGGGGGGGGGGGGGTGGAATAATGTCTGAGCTAGTTGGATAATGTGTCCGTTATCGTTTTTAAGGTGGGAGGGGAGGGACATGTCGGGCTGGCCAATTCAAAATTGATATGATGGGTTTAAAAGGACTGAATACTAGAAGTTCAGAAAGCTACACACCGGCATACAGGCAGATATTCGACAGCACAGGGTAAGAAGGGCTGCAAGCGTTCTTTCCACAGCCTTCTTTGCACACACGTAACTTAAAGGAATCACAGATACGTGACTTACGAGCTAGGGTCCATTTCACAGGGATCGCCATCCATCTCCATGTCATCACGTTCAGCCACGTTCTCGATGGGAGCACACTGTATGGACATAATCATCAGCATAACCACCACAATCATAGCAAAGAAAATCACCTTCTTCATCTTCTTAATGTTTGTCTTTTCAGGATGTGGATTGTGGAGATATGGAAACTGGATAAAAAAAAACAAAACAAATGCTATAGATAAACAGGGGTATCAGTTGCATCACTGCGGAGTGCATGCTTCCCCCGGCCTCTAAAAATTGGAGTTTCCTCTCTCTCAGTTGTCTATGTAGTTTACTATAATTCGGACTTGAGAAATTTAATCCGTGAACCACCTCCCCCCCCCCCCCCCCCCCCACTAACAATGACTAAAAATCTACTCACCACCCCACCCCACCTAAAATGTTCCTACCAACGCTGAAGGGAGTCCTTATATGTGGAATCAATGACGTTATAGCCAGTGTAAGTCTGGAGTGACGTATGTTGCAAAGCAGAGCAAAAAAGCTTATCTGGTATAGTGTTTGCCTACGTTTATCCACGTTAATGTTTGAGCACATCACCGAGTCATCCTGATTGTCGACATGCATACGCCACCACCCTCTGTATCTAGGAAGAAAAATCAAAGAAAAAAGAAGAAAAATTGACGTCAGGCACACTATAGGCAAACCTGGTTGATTTCGAAATCTGTCTTTTGAACGCTAGATCTTTGAATTTAAAACTCCTGGAACTACATTTAATCCAGGATACCATCTCCCTCTCTCTAATATGCATCACTGAAACCTGGCTAACCCCGCACTGTTAAGAATGCTGTCCTATTTGGAGCAGCCTACTCCGTGATTTGTCGTTGTGAGAGAGACATCTCCAGGGTCATCTCTAGAATTTGGTATTTGCTAAGAACACCTAAGTGTTTCTCGGGTTAATGTTAACGTTGTCAATGAATACTTCTATCAGTTCAAATTTACAGTTGATTTACAAACTTATCATATACTATTAGTTTATCGTTCACCTAACGACACTATTATGGAAAGGACAATTGGTACGGAGATATGATTGTTCAACACGCCAATTTACCAAACCCGGTAATACTAGGAGATTTTTTAACTCCCATCTGTTAATTAGTTAACACGTGAATCATCCTGTACCAACGATGCTAGGCTACTCAAAGTTTTTAATAACCTATACCTAACTCAAATTGTGGATTTCCCACTATAGGGGAGGTTGAACTAACTGTTTTCCCCTGGGAAATTTTGGGTCTAACGACCATGTTATCGTTTCCCTTACTTTTCAATATTTTCTTTAAACACAC
This sequence comes from Lithobius niger, assembly GCA_023313725.1. Taxonomy (NCBI): domain Eukaryota; kingdom Metazoa; phylum Arthropoda; class Chilopoda; order Lithobiomorpha; family Lithobiidae; genus Lithobius; species Lithobius niger. The sequence continues at coordinate 19,610 of JAHWFP010160329.1, read as the reverse complement.
ATCTAGAAGCGCGCTAGCACTTCGCCCATCACGTTCAGATTGTTGACTTTTAGAGGTTTTAAATCCAAAAAATGTAATCATTTGCAATGCTATTTTAGTGAACATTGGGAACACACCATCTGTTATAAAAGTAATTGTCCTCCATAGCCGAGTAGCTGCTTCAGCCTCGCTTAACTTACTGTCTCCGTTTCACAATTAAATCAAAATGATAAACTGTAATTGGAACTTATCTAATACTTATAAAATAAATAATGTATCTCATCGTCTATCTAGACTGTTTCCGGGGAAGAAAATCCGTGAAGAGTTACCGTTCCTTGAATAAAAAAAAAAAAACAGGAAACATTAATATAAATAGGCCTAAACTAAACAAAACTAACTTATCGTGCTCAGTTGTTTCTGTTTTACAATGACATTAATACACCGGGCACTTTATTGGAAATATAATTAATCAGTGACCATTAATTATACCAAAGTGACGATTTTCTTCAGGCTGTTCAACAAAGATTTATTCCTATATTTTCATAAGGAGCTCCCAATAAATAATTACATAAGGCAAAACCATTAAACAATGTAAAGGGGTGATATCATACAAAAACCCAAAAATGGTAAAGGGACCCATTAGGTTTTCACCATAGAAAGTAGTGATATCAGACCCAAAATGGTTGCCACCTAGTTTTCCGTTCCAACCGTGATCACTCAAACTTAACTGACACACAGGTTTTGTCAGTTAAGATTGAGTGATCACGGTTCGGACCACAAACTTAGTGGCAGCCATTTTGGCTGTGATATCACTACTTTCTATGGCGAAAACTTCATAGGACTTTTTACCCTTATGTGGTTTTTGTATGATACTGAATACACAAAATTTGATTATAAGAAATTAAATTATGAACTCCTTAAAGATGACCTAGCAGCAGGTTGTTGGAACGAATTGGATTGTTTAAAGAACTGGTTCTATTTTTATCATTGTTTATACAAACAATTAGATTTGTGCCGTATCATTTGCAAACCGTTACGTGCGAGACTACTTTGGATGAACAAAGATTGTTTGACAACTTCAATATTTAAATTTTGTTTCCAGAAAATTTTTTTTATATGAGCCCAAATTTTCTTGGAATCATTTCTAGCTTCCATACAATTTTTTTTGAGTGATAGAATTGTTTTGCTTCTTTAATTACTTTATCACTCAATTTTTTATGCTTGCAGTACTCATTTTTTAAATTCAAAAGTTACTTCGGATTTATTTTTTAATTTTTTCTCAATTTCATTCGTATAATTTATTCTTTGAATTAATTCCTCATTCATCGAAGGTTTTCTCATTGTGTGTTTATTAGTCCTCCTATCGTTAAAATTAGATCTTATTTTACGACAAGCAACATAAAACCCATTGAAGACATCAACAATTTTTTGAAAAGCTAAGTGCAGAACTTTTTCTCATCAAGAATTCTCCAATCAAAGCCATTCATTGACGATTTATGCTTATCGTTATTCAGCCCAAATAACATTTCCCCATCTTTTTTTATGGTCAGTAAGTTAATCCTTTTGAGAACTGGTCACCTTGACTTGCGTTAGGCACTCGACCAAGATGATGCTTGGTCAAACACATGGCAATTTTCAATTTCGTCTGAAAAAATGCTTTTCCCTTCTTCTCGGGAGTGGGAATGTTATGTTGGGCTACTACATTGATCGAAAAGTGCTAGAGAGTAAAGATTCTATCAACGATCTGAGCATTGTATTGACATGTGAACTCAATCAGTGGGAACATATTTGTGTGATTGGTGAGGCTGTGCCTACACGGGCAATCATGATCACCTAATGTTTCAAATTTAAAAATCCTTCAGTGTCCGTCATGGCCTTCAAGGTCTACGTCCGACCTCTATTAGAAAATGGCACGGAGGTTTGGCCCCCCCTACCTTATGAACGACATTCAACTTTTTGAATCAGTAAAGCGACGATTCACAAAGCTGGTGCCAGGGTGTCATAATTTGTCTTATTATGATCGATATAAGAAAATTAATCTCCAAAATCACTGGATATCCATCAGATTGTCTTTGATCTCACTCTTGCATATGCCACTGTACACAACCTTACGGTCTACCTTGACCCCGACCAGTTTTTTGAGGTCAGAGGAAATTATAGAATAATGGGACAACCATGGTTTTGAAAGGGGCGAGACTTGACTGCAGGAAACATTTTGTAGTTTGTGGGTGGTCAAAATTTAGAAGAGCCCACTATACTAGGGAATATTGTCCAGGCTGGGCCCTTTGGGCTGCCTTTAGTAGTCAGATCTGGAAGTCAATGTATGTCAGATTGTATTCCTTCTTGTTTGCCTTTCTATGTGCGAAAATGCCTATTTTAAGCTTATAAATTATTACCTTTTACCTTCGGTAACTTCCCCCGTGTTGTACAAAATATAATATAATTCAGGCTAGAAAGAAAACGTCCAGTAGATTCGGGTTGGTTAGTAGGAATGGAAAGGTCATGTAAATGGAAAAGCCAATATGTAACGGTTAGTGACCTTTTTAATATGGCATATACTGATTTTCAAACGTTTACACGAGGTATGAAAAAAATTCTGAACAGTTCAGTATACTTTGGCCGAATTTAGAAGCTTCAGGGTCGATGACAACTTCTGTCACTCTCCCCATTCGTGGAAAATATTAAAGGCCAGGGAACTGGCTTTCTGGCGGAACGCTCCTAAAATGCCATGCGAGAAGTGAATCAGGTTGGGTAGGGGAAGTGGGGGGGGGGGGGGGGGGCAAGAATGGGGAAGAATCGTTTGGTGGCAGTTGGGGAGAGAATAGAGGATGGAAGAAGAAATAAATCTTAGTAAAAGGAAAAAGGAAACGTTTGAAAACAAATGATGCAGCAGGAAGAGAACCGGTGTTGCTTCACATTCGGGGAAAGTGTGAGGGAAGGGGGAAACGATGGTTGGGAGACAACTGGACAACATCGAAGTAGGTACAATAAAATGTTTTATCGTAGTTAGTGAAGACCAAACAAAACAAAAAAGAGGAGCCAAATAATTTTAGAATGTTATTAGAACGTGGGGAGGGGGACTGTTGACATGCAAACTAAATTCCGTAGGTGGATAGTAAGTCACGTTTTTAAATCCAAAACGGTGGATTCTAAGAAAAAGGAGAAGTAATTCGCGACTGTACTTGGGATGGTGTGGGGAGATAGAGGAAGGAGGTATGGAAGGGTGGGGGAATGGGGGAGTTGAAGCATCTCTCTCTTTAAACGTATGGGGGACAGGGGAGATGGAGGAAGACATAAACGAGGTTGCATTCAGTGAAGACCAGAAAACAAGAAAGGAGCTAAGTAATTTGTAAAATGTTAGAATGTGAAGTGGACGGAGGGAGGGGGGAAGGGGTCGGGAAAAGCGATAATAAGTCAAGACTCACAAAGAGTAACCACGTCCTAGATCGTTCTACATTTTACGCTTTGCGAAGATTACCTAAACCATGCGCAATGGCTGTTTGCCATGACGTCACCACGAGTTAACGAATGACGAACGAGAACAACGGCTGTTTGGCCGTCTGATTGGACTAGCCCAGTCACGTGATATGCACTTCACAGCAAACAGCCATGGCGTGTGGTATAAGTTTAATAAATCTATAACAATGAAGGCTGTACCGATACCGAGCTGATTCTTGCCGAGCAGATCATGATCGGCAATCTCGGTATACCGAGCAATTACGACCATTTAACCGAGCCGAGCAGCGTAGCTCGCGTTTAGTTTTAGCGCACGATTCTCTGACCACTGGACCTTAAAAGTGAGCTTCATTTTGGCGGTTTCCAGTCGATTATTATTATCTATGCATGGTTTCTGCTGCACGAAGGTTGAAGGACTACCACGGAATTCAATATATTAACTAAATTTGCAGGTAATTCGTGCAGATTAACTTTTTCTTTTGTACTTTTTCATATTACGATTGGTAACCGCAGCAGTGCTTTATAGCGGAAGGCTCTTTTTTAGGCATAACGTGCTCAATGTTGCTCGTTTAGTACCACTGGAAGTATTGTTAAACCATTATGCTCATCTCTGAAACCTGAAAAAATTAAGAAACTTAACCTTCGTCAAGAAAAACCTCAGTTTTAGTGTCGAAAGCACTAATTTAATTGTATTGTGTTAAACGTGTTAAAACTTATTAGCTTAAAAGTAACTTACATCATAAAAAAAATAACTTGTTTTGTTATGATAATGGTTGTTAATGCTGGCTTAATTGGTCATATACCAGATATGTCGAACGTCATCAAATGCAGTGTGCGAAACTAATAGTAGCAAATGGTTGCTGCTACGCCAGGCTGTTTTAGTGAAAAGAACTGCTCTATCTAAAAAGTCTGCTTTGCATTTTGCAAGTGCTGATTACAGGGATGCTGCCAGTGTGAAAAATTTGAACATTTGCCGGTGGTAAAATAAAAGGAGAAATGTAAAAAAAAAAAAACACGAGTGTTGTGTGACAATTAAGGCAAAACGCACAACTGAAGTAAAAGACAATCAAGTTATCGTTTTTCGTTTTGGGCCCAGAATTACGTAGGAATGTCTGTTGTTAGAACACGAAAAAAAAAATGATTGGTTTATTGATGGAGTCGCTTTGAATTCGCTTTCGCTCTCTTGAGTTAAATTACAGATAAATTACAATGGTTACTGGAAAAGAAAAAAAATGTATTAAAGAGTTGTGAAACTGGTGTGTATATGAAAACGAAGAAATAGTGATACAAAAATGAAAAGTAGGTATGTGACAAAAATGAAAAGCAAGTATGTGAAAAAAATGTGAAAAAAATTAAAAGGTGGAATGTGAGAAAATGTGGGTGGAGGTGATCAAAACGTAAAGTAACCCATTTTTCAGATTTTTATTTTTTTTTGCCAAACCCTGGTTTAATCCATAACCTATTAGTCTGTTATTTAGAAACAAACTATACTGTTTTACATTTGCAGTGATAAGTAAGAAGCTGTTTCTTACCTTTTGGGCCGTTTTCTTCTGTCAGCTGTTTTCTTTCTGACCTTCTGCCTCTTCTTTTGGCGTAACGACGAGTCCGCAAGTGTTCCTGCTGCTCCGTTTTATATGTCTACTTTTATGTTTGAGAAGGCTATACGACGTCTTTATGGGCAAAATTTCACCCATTCAGTAAGCATTTCTTTTATTTATGGCTGGACACAGTTGTTCATATTCACACCAAAACAACTGTCAGCAGAGCATAAACTGTGTGTCTAGATATGTGAATCATCGTTGAGGAGGAAACGGACAATATATTTGATACGAATAAAACAAAACAAGTAATGTAGTGAGAGTCGACTGTTACATTTCACTCTTTCTATACCTAAATAATTTTAAAACACTTGAGAGACACAGCAAAAGAAATTAGTAAACTAACTGCACAAACTACTAATGCTGAAGATCACAGTTACTTGGCCGAGAGAAAATATTTTTCGTAACCACTTCAGCTATGTTATGTCGGCCCTGTGCTCCAGTTAAGACACAAACTAGTGTCTAGGCTGCCAAGGTTCCATGCCAACATTAACGTTTGTCGTATTTAGTTAAAATTATGAGCCATAGCTACAGCCCATACTACGCATGATGTGAAATTATTGCGCGCACGTAGAGACTACGCAACGTTTGTGTGCCCGTGCTGGCTTGATGCCGTGATAAATAGTTCACATTTCCTTCCATGATGGCTGCCTTCGGTTTGTACCCTCATGAAAAGGTCAAGAAAAACAATTATTATGTCATGAGTGCCATGATTATGTTATGTTTTCATGGTGTATCATTATGATAGGGTCATGGCAAACAATTCTTAACAAGCGTTACATGTAATGCAAGATGCAACACGAAGCCTTGCCATTACGCAGTGATGAGCAGTAGTTAGTTACAACTATTAGTCAAACTATTTTTTTTTCATTTTCATAAGCCAACCGATATTTTATACAAAAAATTATATGTGTATCTCTACAAAATAAAACAAAAAAATGGCCTTGATATTCTTATTTAAAAAAAAAAAAACTAAATTAAAGTGCATTTTTTTTTACTTTTACTGGTAATGGTGAATACTAAAATGCTGAAATTCTAGGAAAAACAGCATCCGGCCATACTGTTCATTTCTGAAAATGAGAACAGTGCTGATAGACCAACTTGCACATTGCCAGAAGAGTAGCAGTGGATGGACTTGATTGTACGAGTTAAAAACAAGCACTTGAACAAAGTGCAATAGTTTAAAAAGTCGTAACATGCACAAATTAAAACACTATACCCGACGTTTCAAGTAGACCATAGCTCATGTTCAAGGAACAAGAACAAACACTTTAAAAGAAGGTGGAGAAGTAACCTCTTTGGACTTCTTCTTGTTCTTTCAGCTCTCCATCTTATTTAAAAAATAAAAATTTTCATTGTGTCTGCATTTCTGACTTTTCTTGGAATTTTGCGCAATTTTAAAGTGTTTTCACTGCAGAGTCCTGGGGCGAGGGATAATCGTCTAACTGGAAAATCGCATAACTGGAAGAACGTATAACGTAAAACAGTATAACGGAATATCATCTAACAGGATATTCGTATAATGGAAAAGCCTCTAACTGGAAATTCGTATAATGGAAAATCGTCTAATATCCCTGCCTCGCTCACGCTGCCGCGCTCGCTGCGGCTATACATATAACATCAGAAACGCAGTTAGACGTTTATCCATTATACAATTATCCATTATACGATATTCCGTTTAGAAGCTTTTCCAGATTTTTTATTTTGGCAGATTTTAGACAATTATCCCATTAGACGATTTTCCAGTTAGACGTTCGTCCGACGCCCCCAGTTTCCTATCTCTTCATGGGAAATAAATAAATAGGCTTTTGTGCAACAAAGTTGAAGCCCTTACCCGCCGGTTATGTCGTTTGTTTTTTTTATATTTTTTATCGAGGAGGCTGAAAGTAAATCACCGACAAGGACTCAATGTGTTTGTTTTCCCTTTTCATTTACAAAGGTCTCACTGTTTCCGATCTCTTGGTGGTGTTGAAATGGTGTTATTGGTGGTGGTATTGTTAGAGTAAGTAGAATAGGTTAGTGTTAGTACTGAGCGAACAGTGTAGCAGGCTAATGGGCTCATGTAAAGTAAAGTAAAGCAAGGTAGCAATGCTAGGCGTCGTGTACCGCAAGTTTAAAGCGATGTTGGAAGTTGTTTCGAGATTGTTGCTTGCTGCTGATTACTGCTGTTGATTGCTCTTACTGCCTGACATCTGTGCGAGGGAACGTTTCCGCACTCGTCTCCTTTGCATTCTCGCAGCTAGAAGCTAGAAATCATCTGAAATTCCAACACGGCGGCGGTTTTAGCTGCCTCGATTCAAACGAAAGGATGTAATAATGTGAGTTCTGAAACGACTGGGAAAACTGTTTTGTCAGGAAGAATTATTCATCTTATTGTCCCGGATTGTAAGACTGCAAGCATTGTCGGATTTAACTAATCCAAATAGCGTTGTTACCATGGCAATGACACCTTTGTCATCGCGATTAAAGTCTAGCTACGAGAATGCAAAGGCGAGTCATTGTATAAACGTGCCCTAAGTGCCGCCAGCTCATGGTAATTATCCGAGTTCTTTGCAGTCCTTATGGAAGCTAAGATTCCCCATGGAACACACAGCTCTTAAAGTCACACAAATAAAACACATTAAACTTCACTCGAACGAAATTAACTCTAATTTGAATTCTAATTCAAGGGAATAATGATTGTTAATATTCCTTGGAACAGAAAATGAACGCAATTTGAGTTTGAATTGAGCCATGTCTGTATGTGGTGGGTGTGATTAATTTGTGCATTATGCAAGCGTTTTTTAATTTTTTTAATTTTGTGTATGTTTGTGGTTAATATTTTAATTCAGTTTCGCGTGAGTGCTATTTGTATTTTCAGTATGCATTTGTAATGTGTAAAACATGCTAAGAGCGTTTCTTTTGTACATTTCCAGGGTACAAAGATTGTTTTTATTTCTTGGAAATATCAGAAAGTGAACGCAATTTGTGATTGAAATGGGCCATGTCTGAGAGTGTGTGTATGGGCGTGTTTAATTTGTGTAATATACATGCGTTACATCGGTTCCAAGATGCCCACTGACTGGCACGAATCCCACAAGACATACAATATGAAGCAAATTTTAATTTTCGTTCCCGTTTACGGACCTTGTTCACCTAAAACGTAATACAGACAACGATGAGTGTGATGTAAAACATTAAAACTCCTAAACAAGCAAATACTTATCATAGGTAATATCCCAAGAGCTAAGGAAACTATCGATAATTTTTTCCAACCCAAGTGTTTTGGCCCCTATAAACTCACGAGTGCTATTTATGCAGACATTAATTTCACGAGTGCGAAGCACGAGGGAAATTATCTGCCAATAAATAGCACGAGTGAGTTTAATGGGCCAAAACACGAGTGTTGAAAAAAATTTGATAATTTCCAATAGCTTGCGGGGTATTTAGTTAGAAAATTTCTCGTCATTTTTTATTATTCAGCACTCTAAATTACGTATGCAGAATTTAAAAAAAAATTATAAAAGTCACTGCTGCCCTCCAAATATTGGCCCGCCTATTTGCACCACGGCCGCCAGGAATGAAATTGATATTTGCCGCCGCTGAAGAATTTCTCATTGGCGCACACCTCCAAAGATTTTTACTTTAAACTATTGCGTAATAATAAATTAGTAAATGTAGTACACATTTTGACTTTTTCTAAAATTGCAAGAGTAAGTGAAAAAATAAATAAATACGTACTGTAGTGGAGCGTAATAAATTTCAAAATGGTGCTTAGAATTTGTTGCTAGGTTACGTTAACGTTAGGCCTAACGACGCAGTTCAGCTAACGGGCTTCGCCACCGGATTGTACCTGTGGCTGCAGGCGTTGCTAGGTTACGGAAACGAACGACACAGTGAGTATTTCGAGAGAAAGGCCTTCCGGATTGTTTTTGGTAGGAAAATACATACTTTTATTTAAAATGAATTCAACAAACGTATCGTAACATGTCAATTGTGTAACGTTTGAAGCGAGTGACTACCGAAAGAGTATCAACTTCAGAAAGCACTCGCCATGTTTTGCACGGTTTTGCATTACACTGCGTCGACCAATGAAAGCTACAGGATATTGCCTAACTGAATTAGTTTTAAATTTGGCCAATGAACATCGACTTACAGTGATAATCACGCAGTAGCTTTTGAAAGCTACTGCGTGATTATCACTGTAAGTCGGTTGTGATTGGGCGAATTTAGTACACGATCAAGTGAGCAAATTTCTGTCAGGGAAATTCTCAATAATAACACTAACGGAAGAGCAGCAACTCACTGCTGCAGCCTACTACACGGCCATGTTGGAAAGACGTCAAATCCAGAATTCATAAAATATTTATAGGTAAATTATTACACAGGTTAGCCCAATACTGCATGGTTGGAAATTTTCTTGATGGTGTTCATGGCTCTTTTTTTCATTTGCTGTAATGGTGTACGATTCCAGACATAGCCTCATTTTTTCATGATTTTCTTGTTAAAGGATTTGAGTTTTGCTAACGTCTGTTAGATGATTAGTCTTGTTGTGATATTTAACAACTGCATACGCTTCGTTCTCCTTCACCAGGGCCTTCGCATGATCACATTTACGAGCGCCCAAAGCCCTTGTGCATTCGCCTACATAGATAAATGGGCAAGTTTGGCATCCAATTGGCAGCCGCTTGTAACATTTTAAACAGCGACATTCGACCAGTAGTGTATACGTTAAGGCATTACCTGGTTCACTCCTTAGCAATAATCCAGCGAAACTGCGGTAAAATAAGTGAAACTAGAAAACCCATGTAAAGTATCGGGTGGGTGAGACCCATACAGCAAAATGAGTTACTTTTTGGATATTTTATATTTGTCAAAAATAGGCGACATGTGGTTCATGCTTTAATGCATCACATGTAGCGGGGAATGAGATAGCTTCTAAGTAAATATTCTTAAATATATGAAACCCATGTAAAGTGTGGTAGTAACAAAAATTAAAAACGACGTGTGGTTCCTGGTGTTCTGCTCTGGCATCACTTTTACTGTGCAGCTTCCGCAGCAAAATTTATTTGAATAAAAAATAATACTCTGTACCTAGAACGGTATAAAAGGTGACCCGTAGGGCTCGACGAATTGCAGTACCTATGATAGAAATACCAAGCATGTTTAGTTCAATGATGCACTAACTCGCGTGCTACAGCATTGAAACGGTCTTGTAGTGGGGATAAATAAGGATTTTTCAAGCCAAGGCTGACTGGGGGAGATTTCGCGTGTCTCGCTTCCTGGCTCACTGTCAGTTTAGCCGTACGCCAGAAAGGGGATGGTTTTCTAAACGGAGATGCCGTTTTTTGTTCAGTTAATTTATTTATGAACTGAAGCATTTTTATGGACGTTTAAAAAATCCAAGACCAGAGAAACCCATTTAACTGTTAAATTAAATGAAATAACATAAAGGTACACAAAAGATAAAGTACTAAATGTCAAATAATGTAAACAAAACATACTGATGACAGAAATGTTGTCATGAAATTTCTACGTCTGCGTTTGTAACTTTTTAAACAGCACCAGTAGTGGGGCTTTGCGATATGAGTACATACCCACCCCCCCGGCTCGGAAGTGACGTCATAGGTCATGTAACCGGAAGTCCAAGATGGCGGCGTCCATGTGCACCGGTAGTGACGTCATCCAAGATTGCGGCGCCCATGGGAACCGGAAGTCCAAGATGGCGGCGCCCATGCGAACCGGAAGACCCTTTTCATCAATCTGGAGGAGGGGGGAAAGTGATTTGTTGGTACCTTTAGAGTCCTTTTGGTACCGCGCGAACCGGAAGTGCAGCTATTTTTCCAAGATGGCGGTGCCCCCCTTACCGGAAGTGACTTTACAGCCAAGATGGCGGCACCCATGCAAAGTGGAAGTACCACTATTCACCAAGATGGCGGCCTCCAGACCGGAAGTGACGTGATCCAAGGGGCCGTGCGAAAGCTTCGTGAACATTCACATTGTGAGAACTCTCGAATGCTTTCAGAACGTGATAATGACTAATTAACAACAGCAAGGGGGTTCACAAAAGAAGGGGGTCCTAAAATCGAGGGGGTTCCTGCAAAATGCGTCGTGAGCTTGCCGGGGTTCTCTCTGAGGATGTCGAATTATCGACATTACTGGGGGGGTCCCGAATCGGGGAGGGTCGCAAACTGAGGGGGGTCGTGCTAATTCCTCTTTTAGCTTTCACATTGTGAGAATGACGAATCTGCATTCCTGATGACACGAAAAATGACGAATTGTCAACATTTTGAGGAGTTCAAAGGTGCAAATACTTAATGAGCTTTAATATTGTGGGAACTCTCGAGTGCTTCAAAGAGTGAAAATAGTCAATTCGCAACATTATTGGCGGGTCGTGAAAATGTAATACGAGTTCTCTCAATGTGAAAATTCCCGATTGTTTCAGAGTGCAAAAATGATGAATTAGCAACAGTACGAAGAGTTCCCAAATTGGAGTGCTTTGAGATATTATCGTATCCTCAAATGAGGATATGATAATATTGCTTCTTTCCACACCACCCAGGAGGTAAAGCATATGGCACGTTTTTTTTAACGTGGTTTCCCCAGTTGGCCTAAATCCACTCGGCTCGGAGATCATCATAATCTGGTCTCACAAGCTCATCTTTTCTCCAATCTAATTTTTCCTTCATCCTCCGTTTCTAGACTTTGAACTTTTCTTTTACTGGCGGCTTTTTTCTCCAATCTAATTTTTCTTTTATCCGCCGTTTCGTTTTCTAGAATATATCTTTTAGTAGCGGCGTTTTTCTCTAGTGTATCTGCTCTTTGCTCCTTCGTTTCTTGAGCTTGAATTTGTCTTATAGTAGCGGCTTTTTTCTCTAGTCTAGCTGCTCTTTGATCCTTCATTTCTTGAGCTTGAGCATTTCTTTTACTAGTGGCCATTTTCTTTAACCTAGCATCTCTCTGCATCTCCGTTTCTAGCACGCGAGCTTTTTTCTTACTGACGTCGTCCTTCTTTCTAATCTCCTTCTTCCATGCCTCGAAATCCTCCAACTTTTTTCGGCGATTCTCCAGTACGGCGAACCTGCGGATGGCCTTCTCGTTCTCTTCGGCTATTTTTGCTTCGGTCAGTATTTGCGCTTCTCTCTGTTCCAACTGGAGGGACAATTTTTCCTCTCCCTCCTCGTCGCTCATCACATCCACGTCCGAGTCGAAATCGTCCGCGTATTAGTCCCAAACACCGGTATCGTAGTGACCGATGGCTAGCGTATCTTCGCCGTTGTCCAGGATGTACCTCTTGTCGTCATAAGGCGAGAGGAGGGATTTGGATATTCTAACGGTATTCAGTTCGTGCCCGACGCTGGAAATCTTGGCCCAGCTTCCCTTCTGAGAAGGTGCGGCGGAGTTATGGCCGCTTCGTAGTCGCCGAAGCTCAAATGTTTCTTCATGAACGAGCTTTGGATACCCTTGGCCTTCTTGACATCCTCTTTTTTCAGAGGTTTAATAGAGTACATTTTTGACCTGAGTCCGATGAACTCCAAGATGGGGACGCCACCCATTTCGTCTTTCATTTTCCCCAACACTTGTTTGTTCGTGCAGGAGAAGAGGGGATGATTCGACTGGTAGTTGCTCGTGTCAAAACGGTCTTTGTCTACGAGCATGTCTCGGTAAATGTCCTCCGTTTCTATTTCGTAGCAGAGGCTGTCGGTGTCGGTGAAAAGGAGTTTGGCGCGGTCTTCGTACTTTGGCCGAATGTAGTCGTAGTGGAATTCGAACATGAAGAGTTTGGAGAGTTCCAGTATGGTAAATCCGGAGTAGGTCGGAAGATCGCACAGCGCACTACGAACGTGGCGGTTGAGTTGCACCAGGTTTTCGTTTAGGATCTTGAAGGATTCGGCGTGTGGTTGGGAGGTATATTTCAGCGCCGTTTTCTCGTCGGTACATAGCTTCACGTCCAGGCGACTTTGCTTATTCTCCATGGTTTTTCCAAACACAGAATTATTCAGCAATTTGAAGTAGTCTTTGGCGAAAGGAGCGGTCGCTTCTTGCCTTTTTGCGGTATTGAATTCGATGTACGATTTCATCCACGGTCTTTGGGTAAAGGCTAAGACTCTTCGGATACGGCGAAGTACTAGTCCGTTCGCGGTAGAATTTCAAATTCCTGTAGTGAAGCGTGTACCTCTTCTTGTGCAGAAGGTTCGGGACGAGTTTAGTGTTGGAAGAGGACTTGATCTTGTGGTTTAAATCTTCCGCCAGATTCAGAGAATAAGGGGAAATCAGCTCCTTTCCAATGTCGATCTTCTCAGGAGCTAGCAGATAATCATTGTGTGCGTCGTGCAACTCTTTGGGGTACTCGAGGTCTACTTCCAGAATATAGCCCACGTAGGTATCGTCGGGTATGGTGTCTACGTCCAAATCTCCTCCCTGGCTAGGTAGCGGAACTTGTCGTTGGGGAGATGAGCGCCCATGGCAAAACCATAGAAGTTGTTCATATCCCAGTCCATTATGTATAGGGAGGGTTTGCTAGGGACGTAAAGAGGCAGGTATTTGTTATTGGCTTTCGAATGCCTCTTTGCGACGAACGAAACTCCACCTCTGGTGCCGGAAGTTATGAGATTGTGCTTCCCGACGTGCGTGAATAGCTCCAACTCGGGCTCCTGCATCCTAAGAAGTGCTGCCCAGCTGAACCATGGAGTGGAGATGTAATAGCAGGGGTCCAGCTTGTTGTTTTCGAGGCACAATTTCCGGAAATCTTCGAATACGTCGGCGAGCAGAAAAACGTCGGTCATTTGGTATATCTCGTGGTACGTACGGAATACCTTCGATTTCATCCTCAGCCAGAGGTTTAGAGCCCGCACGTATTCGTCTCCAGCCAACCTCCCGTCTTTCAACCAGGAGTAGAACGAGTGTCTCGACGGCAGATCTTCCTCGTCGAAAATGGACATGTTGCTTATATATTCGTACGGGTAAACACCCTTCTGCGTTAACAGGTTCAGTGCTTTTTCAAGGGTGGTTTCCTCCGTAAACCATGTGGATTTCAATCCACAGTCTAACGCCGCCTTAAGGATGGGGAAGGCGCTATTGTTGTTCCTGCGGTTCTTTACTAGAGTATCCAGAGACGCGTTTAAGAAGTTGACACTATCTATAAAGCGGAGGTTTATCTTGCTGATGGCATCCTTAATTGGTATGGTCTGGAACCTCTCGGTGTTGCGAGCTATAACATCTACTTTTCCCGGAAACTTATGCACTGCCGGTACCAAGAGGTGCATATCGTACCCTTCCAGGCTGTGGAACACGACGGGAATGGTTTTTCGCTCTTGCGCGGTTAGGTTGCAGTTTAGATGAGCAGCTCCTCTGTATTTCCCGCTGATGTGGCAATGATCCCTCACTTTATTGTCGACGAGCCATACTTTAGATACCCCGTTGATATTAGCATTCTGATAACACTTTTTGAAGGCTTTCCCGCAATAATGACACACACTGGTATTCTTGAAATCGGTTTCTTCGGATGGGGTGAGGAGGAGGGATTTTGCATTTTTCAGCAATTTTGCATAATATCGCGCTTCTTTTTCCATACATTTATAAAATACGTCGACCGCGTCTTCTCCCTAGTGGTACTTGTGACGTATAATCTTCTGTCATGCCCCACTAGTACGTGGCCGAAACTGCAAGGAAGGTGTTGATGGATTCTGGTGGATGAACTCGTCGAAGCAGCGGGTTGAACGGTTTGGACGGGACGAAGGAGGCATTCAAAATTGGCGTAGATGATGTGAGGGAAAGGGTTTTGATGGCTAAAGTGCTTGAATGCGAGTGAGTTTTCTCCTAGCTTCTTGAGTCTAAGCGCTTGAACTTGGTTAATTTTAACGCATTCTTTCTTGTGGGCCAGGAGCTCTCCTCCGAAACCGGCGAAACAGTTCCTACAATAGAACTTGGCATGGAAGCCCGAACCTCGATAGCGTAGAAAAGCACTTACATTGGTAATGGCGCTGTAATGGCTGTTTAAGGTTTCTGAATCGTCATCATCGTCGTCGTCGTATAGATAGAGAATGTTGATCGGTAGTCCGTCCAAGTTTTTAGAGATGCGAAGCGGGTGCAACTCCTCTTCGTGGCTGTAACCGATGATATTGATCCATAGATCATTCGCCTTTTCAAACTTGTCGATTTCGGCGATGTTAGTTGGGTAGGTTAGCGTGGAAGTATCTAGCATATCCTCAAACTCACGGTAAATTTCCGAGTCGACATTGTCCAACTGCAAAGCCGCGGACAGTACGGAATAGAGAAAGCATTTATGATCGTTTAAATTTTGAACGTTCACTACCACTTTCTGCTTGCCAGCGAGCACTTTTGGAAGAGGGATGTACGACGATGCTCGCAGAGGCTTATACCTCGACACTCTAATTAGTAGGTTATGGATGTGAGAGATAACCCAGCCGCTGCCCCTCTCGGCGAAAGCATCGATGGATTCTTGGCTTTTTACGAAAGCTTCGTCCAGGAGAGCGGGGATGTCGTTGGGATTATGCATTTCAGAGTATCTCGACCAGAATCCAGCTTGAATGAACGCAACCTCCCTAGTAAACTCTATACCCAAGCTGATCTAGGCCTTGCAGTTTACCAGCTGGTGCAAACAAACTTCCAGCATCGCTTGCAGTGCCACGCGTATAGAAAGGAGGAATTGAATCGAATCGCCAAAGACGCAATCCCCCACTAGAGGCATCTCGTACTGCCAGTGGCCCAATCCTTTGTCTCGTGATGGGGTGATTGACTCTTGTGGAAGTCGGGTAGCTTGTCGTGGAAGCAAGCACATTCTTCCACATTAAATGGGTGATGGAACCATAGGTGTTCCCAAAGCTCTGCCTGCGATGGAAAAATGGTCGCGCAGTACACACAGGTGAATGTTTTCTTTTCCATTCTTTTCTGAAAATAGACAAAAATTTATCCTTTTTTAATAATGAGGAATAAAAAAATTGAGGAAGAGGAACAAAATTTTCTAAAGTAATAATGAGGAAGAAAAAAAATTGAGGAAGAGGAACAAAATTTTTTAAAGTAATAATGTTTGAAAAAATACACCGGAAAAAGGCAAGTACGTATTTATTCAAGATTGCTAATGTTGTCTGTCCAGCTGTTGTATTTGGAGTCATAGCCCTTCCATTTAACAAAGTAAAGCATTTTCCCATCTTTTCCTTTCTTTTTACGTAATACTTGTTCTACCAAGAATAAATCGCGAAGTAAAGTTTTTTGGAGTTCCGGTTCGTAAAAACCTCCGAGCACCGGTTCACCCAACTCGTCTTTTAAAAGATGAGTAACCGGTTAGGTTTTTGCACTTTACGAATCGTGAAAACTTCGTTAGTAAAATTTTGCAAATGCCCTTTATCAAAAATTTTCTTCACTTTAGAAATCCTGACTTTATTTACTACGGCAAATTTGGGTTTGTTCAATAACTGTTTAGTACTAGTTCTTCTCAGCAAAAGTTCGTGACGTTTGGTTACTTCCCTCGGTTTAAGTTTTATGGCGGAATGAACCGTGTCATTGTAATTGGAAAGTAACTCGTCGATAATGTGCGTCCACTCGTAAGTCCCCTGCCTGGTGAATCTTTTCCACATTCTAGTTTTTAGGGTTCTGTTGAAACGTTCTACCACGCTCGCTTTCTTCTCGGAATACGTAGAGTACATGTTGATGTTATGACGCTTGAGTAGGGCTTTGAAGTCTTTATTATAGAACTCACTACCTAAATCGACTTGTACATTTTTAGGGGGGTATCGCTCCAGCGAGTATCTTTTTGAAAGCTTCGGTAACGTCTACTCCGGATTTAGATTTAAGGGGAATGGCCCAAGCGAACTTGGACATGACATTAATGCAGGTTAGTAAGTAGTTGTACCCTTTATTTAGGTTAGCGTAAGGCATCATTTCGACCAAGTCAGCCTGCCATAGATCGTTCAGGCTCAGTACAATCACTTTCCGTCTCGGAAAATTTTTTCGGGTTGGTTTGTGAAGTTCTTTTATGAGCTGATCCATTTTTTTATTTCCCATTCCAAACCGAATTTTTGTTTTCTTGATTTTCTTAACGATCAAAGCGGCTAGCTTTTCTCTCCATGCCAAAGAAGGATAGTCTCTCACTCTTTGAGCTTTAGCAATTAGAACTTCATCGGCGGCGTGCCGATCTTTCAAGTCCGAGCTCTCTGAGTAAGCGATATCGTGTTCTTTGCACGCTTCGTCTAGTTTATTAATTCCCGGGTCTCCTCGAGCCAATCTTTTTTCAAGTTTAGTTCCTGGACCGCAGTATTGGTAGCCTGGCAAATGTATTTCGAGAGGTAATTTATCTATGAGTTTGTTTACGATTCCTTTCCCAGATTTGATAAAGGAAGCTCTTTTCGTCTTGCACACCTCGTAAAATACAACCTGCATCTGCCTGTTATTTTTTGCGGTGATGATAACGGACGGTTCGGGGCCATTAGAAGTTTGACGTTTACATTTGACGCAATACCTCATCTTGATATTTTTTGATTCAAGGGTTCTTTGTTTATATACGATTTTTTTTAACCTAAACCTAAATTTTTATAAGCCACCCTTTTTTCCCGAGCAGTTATGATTTGTCTTTACTGCATTTCTGATAAAATTTCGACCATCTCGTTTCTACACCCGTCATGACCGGCTAAACTAGATTTGTACAAAAGTCTCAGTCGTTTAATCAAATCATTAGGATTATCATAATATTTATAATGAACTCTACTACCCGCTTTTTTAACCATACCACTCCCTGTTTTCTTCATGTCTTCCCAAATCGGAGCGATAACAGTCCTGTATTTGGTGCTACGATTAGATTTAGGTTTGTTAGTTTTTGGGTCGTTGTTCTGATAAATAGCGTTAGTATTTTTTAACATGGCCGCGTAAGCTGCTTTAATTTCCGGCCCGAGGGTAGTTTCTTTCAAATTTTTGAAAACTAGCAAATCCCAGAGCCCGCGTCTTCCCACGTATTGCTCCCCCTCAACCACTATATCATTCTCAAAGAGTATATCATTCTCATTATCATACTGTAATCCGAATACTGGGTCAGTGTCTTGGGAATTTTCGAAAAATTTGATCAAGAAATATTTAGCGGTGTCTCCAATATTTTGACCAGGTAACAAACTATCGAGGGACCTTAGCGTAGTGATGTTTGGAAGCTCGGGTGGAGTAGAAATGCATCTAGCTTGCACTGCGGAATATGTAGGGGTGAGTTTTGGACCGGTGCTCGTTGTCTCGTATTCAGTTTTGGAGTGCGGTGGAATTCGCATTATAGGAGTTACAGCCGGACTTGAATATTGGGCGAGGTTGTAATCGAGAGATGTTTTCTGACTAGGTGCAGGGGAGGGTGAGAGAGCCAGTGATTCGTAGTCATCTTCGTAACTTTCTTCTTCATCACTACCTTCTACTTTGTAAATTTTAATCAGTGTAGTTTGCGTGGCTAGTGTTTTTAATCGGTTTAGTTTGCGAGGCTAAAGTGTTTTTAATCGGCGTAGTTTGCGTGGCTGCACCGAGGACCGGTTTCGATTTCAGGGTGCTTACTACCAGTTTAAAAAATTCTTGTAGCGAATCTTCTTGTTCTCTCTCCCCCGAACGTTGATTTAAAAACTTTTTAGTTATACGTCTTTTGAGTTTTGCGATTTCTCGTTTTGTTTCCATTCTTTTGTTTAATGGGTAAAAACGAACGTTTATATCTCCCTTCGTTTAACGTTTTGTTTATTGATAAAAACTCATAAGGCTTTTTCCAACAATTTTGACACAACATTTTAAAGTCTGAAAATTCCATGTCGGGGCCAACGTGGTTTTCATAAACGTGTTGCAAATTTAACTCATCCACGGGAAAAAGGATTAATAAATTTGTGTTGTCTCTGACCACTTTTTTTGGAATTCTCGTGTAGGACTGGCTGCAATTAAAAACATCGGCGTTCGAATGACGCCCTTGAGCGAAGTAACATTCAATGTTTTTTCATTTGTCCAAAAGGCAATCGTCAAAAAGAATCATGTTTCGAAATTTTGGGTCCAGTTCTTCGGGCAGAACTAAATCTATTTGAGAACTTTGAAAAAAGGCGACATCCCATCCATTTTTTTCCTCAATTTCAGAAAATATAGATTGCAAACTGACAAAACACCACGTGCCTGGTCTGGGGCAAAGGTTGTTCCCATTTTTAAGAAGGATAACCAGGCTGATCCAAAAAATTACATATCTATTTCTCTGACTTCGGTTCCCTGCAAAATACTTGAATCCATAACTCGAAACGTGATGATGGAACACATCAAACCCAATAACATTATTCTTAATGACCAGTTCGGTTTCATGCCAGGTCGCTCCGCGGTACACCAATTACTTGGCGCCTTGGTTAAATGGACCGACACTTGACTCGGGGATTCAGCAGACGTGATTCTGTTTGATTTGAAAAAGGCCTTAGAGTCGGGTGGTCCATAACACAAATTATTAGAGGAATAATTCCTTTTTGACAGACTCGGACGGATGGACGCAGAAGATGGCCGCCATCAAGTAAACCGCTTTTTCGGGGTTGAAGGAGTGACGGGACGAAAAAAAAAACACGAGAGGTCGACTTTACTCGGAATTTATCCTCTTTC
>JAHWFP010160267.1:31560-47589 GCA_023313725.1 Lithobius niger | reverse complement strand
TTCCTCACAAGAAGGAAAGGAAAAGAAATAAAGAACAGAACGAACGGGAAAAAAAAGAGAGACGGAAACGAAGAAGAACGGAAAAAGAGCGGCTTAAATGAAAGGGAGAGCTGAGCGAACGGAAAAAGAGGGAAAAGAGGAGAAAAAAGCCACTCTCGTATGCGTCTCAAGCTGGAAAGGAAGAAAAAAGAAAGATTATTGATGGCGCAGGCTTAGAAGGCAATTAGGCCCAACCCGTTTTATCATTCAGCCATTCAATCATGCCTTCATTCATTCGAGTTTGTCACGAATTGTCACTACAATGATACTAAAGCATGGATGGCCAATATCGGCTCTATGGTGCCAGCCTTTTCTGGTGTTTTGGAGAATTGTGATGTTGTGTTGTGCTTTCACCTAACCACTTGCAGTGCTATATTCGGTAGGACGATTACGTCTGTGATGTAATAATTAACTTAAAATTTAAAAACTGGCCCGGAATTCCAACTCAAAGTAGATGCTGCCAGTAGTGCTGGAAAGATATTTCTGCTGTAAAAAGGAAGAAACCGATTAGTTTTGAGTAAGGTGCATCAGCACCAATATTGATATCTGTACGATAACGTTGCTGGGGTACTTTTTTCTACACACCCGTCATAACAATTAGATACCATTGTAAGTAGGCTTTAAATTGAATTTTGCAACCATACCGAATATTTTTTATTGGTTAAATTGTGTGTGCGTTAAAAGTGAGCGCTTTAACTCTCCTCTCTAATGAGGCACAGACACTGATAGTTTTTCCTGTTTCACGCTGTAAGTACATATTTTACTGAAAAGGTAGGGTTTTTCGGCCGATCTCCATGGCATTTCTAGGCTTCATTTAAATTTCATATTAATATAGGTATCGTAATTGCAGAATTCAAGGCGTTTCGGAACGAATGACATTCCAGTTTAAAAACTTATTATTTACGATCAAGGGAAAGATTTGAAAGGGCGATTTGTATAACGTAGTATTACTTTACAATTTGAAATTATTTATCCTACAACATAGGAATAGGTTGAGCTTCCATTGCCTAATCGCCTACACTGCATTTTGGTCCGACCACTTTCCTTAGCTTGCGACAGTCTTGTGGCTCTACAGTTTCGGTTCTACGATGATATGAATGGGCCTGAAATCCCATGGAAAGAAGTTGGGAATCCTTAGAATAATCCCTAGATAATTGTCATTTGTCAGATAATTTGGAGTCCTGGGGTGTAATTGCGATTCCTGAGACAATTGGGATTCATGGGATTATAGTTGTTTCCTGAGGTCATAGTTTTGATTCCTGAGGTAATAACTATAGGATTCCTGTGATGCTACTTGGGATTCTTGAGATAATAATTGGGATTCGGTGAAATAATAATTGGAATTCCTGAGACGATAATTGGGATTCCTGAGACGATAATTGGAATTCCTGAGACGATATTTGGAATTCCTGAGACGATAATTGGAATTCCTCAGTGATAA
Organism: Lithobius niger; assembly: GCA_023313725.1. Classification (NCBI taxonomy): domain Eukaryota; kingdom Metazoa; phylum Arthropoda; class Chilopoda; order Lithobiomorpha; family Lithobiidae; genus Lithobius; species Lithobius niger. Next base: position 46,109 of record JAHWFP010160267.1, on the reverse strand, counting down.
TCGGATTCCTGGGATGATAGTTGTTTCCTGCGGTGATAGTTTTGATTCCTATAAGATGATAACTATAGGATTCCTGTGATGCTACTTGGGATTCTTGAGATGCTACTTGGGATTCTTGAGATAATAATTGGGATTCGTGAAATAATAATTGGGATTCCTGAGATGATAATTGGGATTCCTGAGATGATAATTGGAATTCCTCAGTGATAATGGGATTCCTGGGATGATAGTTGTTTCCTGAGGTTGGGAATTGGGAGTTGCCAAGATTAAAGTCAGAACTTCCCGCAGCATGTGGACTTAAAGGCGGGTTGCCACCAAACGAAAGTTTGGATCCCGTTTGGAAAGTTTGGATCTCGTTCTCGCTAACGCTTGCTTACAGCAAGCAAAGGAATGTACAAAGAAATGTCATTTAACTCAACAAGCCACGTGACTCCTTAATTATTTAGTAAAAATTTGGTACGTCCTCGTGCACCTGGAAACTATCTATAAAGATTAACGATGTTAATGCCACTAGATGGCGCCACGGTAGAATATAAAGAAAATACCCGGCGCCATCTAGTGACAGTAATATCGTTAATCTTTACAGTTTGCTCCCAGGTGCACGAGGACGTCTTAAATTTTTATTCAGTAATTAGGAGGCACGTAACTTGTTTGTGTGTTTAAATGTATTGCTTCGTAGATTTCTTTTCTTGCTGCGTAGAAATAGCTCGATCGGGCTAATAGGACTGCGGACTCTAATTTGGTGGCAACCCATCTTTAAGTGCCTCCCTCCATATTTATAAACTGAAAGCAAACCGTTCCGGGCGGACAGGCAGTCTAGCAGATGTCTGAGGCTTCGGTTGTACTTTTCAATGCCAACATTTTCGCAGGTCCATGCAGTTTTATCGTAAACTCTTAAACTCAATCCAAACTATAAGAGACTTCGTTTGCACTTTTCGGTGAAAAACATTTTCGAAGTCGATGCGGTGATTTCTTAAGCTATGAATTGTCCAAAGTAACAAATTGCATACTGCCGACTAGGCTTTGTTTTTACTTTTCAACATTCGAAGTCCATGCATGCAGTGTTTTGAAGTTATGAAGTTTCCGAAGTAAATCCAAACTAAATCCAAACCGGGGTACGTCTTTTGTACTTTCTATGCCAAATATTTTCGAAATCCATGCAGTGTTATTGTAAGTTATTAAGTTTCCAAAGTAAATTCAAGTGCCAATATTTTCAAAGCCCATGCAGTGTTTTCTTAACCGAATATATAGGTTTCTAGAATAAATCCAAACTAAATAAGGTTGTTTTTAAACTAAACCCCTTCTGCCTTAGTGCCGAGTCATAGGTAGACGGATTTCAGTGCTGTAATTCCAATGTTAAATGGAAATTTATGCTCCAAATTTCCAAGACTTTAGTTACAAATTTTAATGTTAATCGCCATGATCATGGTAGCTTAGACGCATGTGTCGACGTTTTTTTTTCTCCTTCATTTTCTCCGTAGCAACCAGATGACGTCATTTCTGATTCTCTTCGTATGTAATGTTTATGCACGCCAGGGCTACCCCGCTGTTTGGGATCACCCGAGCTTAACAAAAGCGTTTACACGGTCAAATATGCTTTTCTCCCAGCCCACGTGCGATATTTACTCTGTTATTAACGAGGGATTTTTTTCGGGTTTATGTTATTGCGTGTCTTTTTGTCGCGTTGAGTGTTTTTTGTTAAACCTCTGTGTCTCCATCATGTTATATTTTGTCGCGGGCGACGTCATTTCACAGAATTTGTAGGCCGACGAACCCGTGCGACCTGAACTTGAAATTCCATCCACGCGAATGTGGTTTTACTGTCGAAATTGCGTGAGATTTATTGTCGAAGCCATGAGCTTAGAGGTGTAATTATGATTTACAATCATCATTCTGGTTAACCTTGCTTCGTTGGGGTTCGCCTTTTTTTGGCCTTCTTTTGGCCTCCTTTTTTTTTCTTTGCGGCGTCGTTAAAGTATTAGTCGGGGGAATTGTCGGATTTTATAGCGGTTCCTGGTTACGATATGCGAAATAAACACCGGTAATAGCCGGTAATACTTGTAACCTGTAATCATGAAAATGCAGGATTACCTTTCTTACCTTAGGTTATTTCCATGTTTTAGCTTTTGGTCAGATTTCCGTGAGTAGAAAATGACGTTTACGATAGTTGACTAAAATTACAATGAATTAACCAACCGTTACCGGCTTATTTTTTTATTTTAATTTAACAGTGCAATAAGAACAACTCAAAGCCGCTACACACACCATTTTACGTATAGTTTAACCACGTCCTTTCACTCCAGACATATGCCCAGAGGGTTCAGTTTTTTTTTTATTATAAAGTCCCTTGTGTACATAATTCTGTAAAGCAATTCAATCTCCCATTCTCTTGCTTCGTAGTCCATCCCTCTAACAACTCGATTGTGCTTTGCTCACTTCACTCGGGTTCCCAGGAAATCGTCATGAATCTTGCTTTTCATCTGTGGACTTCGTTATTTTGCGATATGCGTCGAAGGGTTAAACAAAGAAATGGTCATTTCGGAGAATTTGTAACAATTTGACTCCCAACGGCAGTTCAAATAAGTTTTTCATTTTTCAGCTGTTATTATTTCGACGTCTTGGGATAACATGCTTCTCGATTCTTTTTGTGAAAAACATGTGTATGCAAATTGTATGCTAAAATGTATAAAAGTCCTCAGTTCCGGTGTGGCTCAGTTTTGCAACATTAGTTCAGACGCGTGCGAATGTGGCAAAGGCATTCAATTACCTATTTTTCCCTCATGAAAACGGTTTTATAACATTCACTTTAATCTACGTAAATGTTGCAAAAGCTGTTTCACGCGGGATGCTCGAATATAGTGAGACGGTATGTCCTTTTAATTTGGACCACATTTTGATTGGCAAGTAGTGTAGTGGTAGTAAATGTGTGGAGTATTGACTTATTCGTTAAAACTGAGTAAAACTAGCTGGTTACCCTTCTAAGGTTGGCATGTAAACTACTTTCCCTCATCACTCCCCCGTCTTGGGCAACGGCGGTGATCAACATCCTTCACTACGTGTGGGGGGGATGGATGGGTCGTATGTGAATTCAAGTTGTCATCCATTTTTTCAATTTTTCCTTCGTGGTTTTTCATGTCTCGCTGTACTGCGGCAGCCATTCGATCTCATTTGACCTTGAATTTATCACTCGTGGTTTCCAATTATGGTATGAGATGGCCGTCATGTTCTTTTGTCAGGCGCGAGCTGTTTTCTCATTCTGCATTGCTGTGTATGCACTTCTCCCTCATGGTTTCCAGTGTGTTATGGGATGGCGCTCATGTTCCTTTGTCAGGCACGAGCTATTCGACGATCGCTCATATATCGTCCGATTTGAGTGGCCGAATCAGATGACGTAAGGACACAGCAGCTAGTGAGAGCTTATGGTATTAATAATGTAGCTGTTACACTACGGAGGGTTTTTTATTTTTATTTTGCTAAGTTCGTATTAGGAGTGTTAAAAATGTCAGTTATGGTGGTAACAAACGTTTTATAAATGGGCTGAATTTTCCTTCAAAGTTCACATTTTAGGTGTTTTGTGTGTTCTATTACAGACTGTGCATCAAAACTTAAGTTAGCGTAGGATTAAAGCCAAAGGTAAGGACTTAAAACAAAAGTTCTTAAAAACTTGCTGTTTGAATTTTTGATGGAATTTAAATTTCGTATTTAACAAACAGACCCATACGGAACGACAGAAATAAAAAAAAACATTCGATATTGAACCAAATTGAACTTCGAATTGCTAATCCTCACTACGAGGCAATAAGAAATTCGTTCGCATTTCGGAACGTTTCATTTTGGAATAGTTTGCTCCAGTTTGCTGTGGAGCCTCCTTCCATATAATAAGCTTCAAATGGTGATTGATTCGCACATTACTGACGAATGTATATACCATTTTGTTGAATAATTTCGGAACCGGTCATGCAAGCTGCTCTACTTGCGTGTGATTCGCTAGCATTTCTGTATTGTTTTTGTCTCTTTTGTTGGGCTTGCAGGGTTCTTTCTTTGTTTACTTAAGGCTGAGTGAGAGTTTATGAAAAAATAGGTGAATTATCACCCAACAATGGAACACGACGATATTGCAACAATGGTTTAGGACTGAGATGCAAAAGGAGGAGTGATATCAGATATCACGCCTGCTCTTGGATATCACGCCTGGATATCACGCCTGCTTAAGAATTAAAGAACATCAAGCCTGTTCCCAGATGTTAAAAAGGACGTTACAGTCTCGATTAAACTAAGAACAGCACCGTGAAGAGCTTGTTTTGCTTAGGACAAAATGCTTTCGTTTTGTTATTTATATTTTCTGGTAGCACAAAAACATTATGACACTGAACTGTAAAGGTTATTTACGATTCAGTACCGTGGAAACTCAACGCCGAATAGTCCCTTCAAACAACTTCTCCTTAAACATTTTTTAGAGAAATTGTCTGAAGGGGCTGCTCGTCGTTGGGTTTCCGTAGTATGAACGGTGATGGGGCACTTCGGAATCGAGTTACAATCAATAAACAAAAGCACTGAACTCTTCACTAAGCAATGAACAACAATGCTGCCAACAATGACATCTTTGTCGCATTGTCGACCTTTGAGCAAAAGAACGTCAGCACGATTCATTCTTTGTTGTGTGCGTGCTATACTATTGTTGTCGGAATGAGATCGTGAAATTGGGTGATAAATAGGTTATCAGCCACTTTCCTCGGAGAGATACAACTATAGCTCGGCCCTGCGGGCCTCGACATTGTTATATCTCATCCTCGGAAAGGTGGCTGAGATAACCTATACAGAAATGTAAAATCCAGGCATGTAGGAAATTGTATAATCTATTTTTTTGTTAGATTTATATGTATATTTATTTTCGTATCGTCATAATCCCCTGGTTGATGCCGACGTCAAATGTTGCTTTAAATAAATAAACAGTTTCAAAATAATTTTATGAGTTCGATTTTCATAAATTAAACTGTTCGCTACAAAACCAGTAAATATTTTTAACTGTCATAAAAACCTTTTCACTGGATTAATCATCTCCTCTCAACCGTAGATCCTTTCAAGAATTTTTTTCATTCAAAAACTGTTGAATTGGCCCCTTATAGTTTCTTAAGCATATCATTAACCAATCGTTATTCCCACCCGACACGCAGCACGCGCACTCCCACAAACAAGTAGGGCGATCAACACGAAGGAGTCCGGTGGCCAAAGTCCGGCTTGCATGATAAAAAAAAAATGCGTGGGCGGATCAAGGGGAAAGGGAGGGGGTTGGGGTAAGTGAGACAGGGAGGGTCCGGCCGGAGGCTCGTCATCCATCTTTCCCTGATCACCAGCTGGCAGTTACAAACGAGGTTGGCCGGCCGTCTTATCTCCTGACTGACCAGCTTTTTTTTTCTCCTAAGCATTCACTTTCCCTTGAATCAGAGTTGGACATTAATTCATCAGTGAAACAAGTAGAAAGACCATGCAAGAAACACACATCCCCTTTTAATCCCAAACTTGGAAGCGAAGCCTCATATCGCCAGGAAAATACCCGTATCGTGACTGAAACACCTCCGGTTTTAGGCAGACCCATTTCAATTCAACCAGCATCTGCTTTATTAATACTGGCAGTAATGCCAGCTGAGAAATAGCTCGCGACCGGCATCTTCTGCAATGCAGGTGCATGCTGACGGATGCATGATGTCCTTAGACGAATTACCATCTTGATGCTTACTGAACTGGCTCAACTGTACAGTTCATTAAGCATTAAGATCGCGTATGTCTACCCTGGGGAGTGACTACATACATATGCATGGTTCATTGTTGGTGGATTCAAAGGAGGTATTCAAATTATTAGCATTATAATACGCTGTATGAATGATCCAGACGTAACATACGCCGGTCTAATAGCTGGCAATGTTGTCACATTACAGCCTGTTTTTTCTGTTTGGGGCCGAGAGTTAGATTACCGTCAACAACACCTGTCGTAATATTTCGTTTGTTACTGATTGTTACTAATAATCGATATTACCCTTCGTGTAGCCGGCTGGAGGAATTTTTCCCTGCTACCGTGCAAAGAATGAGCACTCTTTGCCCGTTTTCATTGCTACGTTGAAAAAAAAAATGATTTTGCTCCCCTTTTTTCACTGCTGCCGTGAAAAGAATGTACATGCTCGCTCTATTGGATTGATTTGCTACGTTTGAATTGGCTGTTATACTGACTGCTTTCCCCGTCTACCGACCCTCGCATTATGGTTCGGCACATGCGTAATATAATCATATACGTAGATATTTAACTTAATTTTGCGTTCAGGTTATAACAACATTCTGAAAAGATTCCTTGGATAAAATACGCACTGTGTAGTTCCAACGTCTTTAGTAATTTGGATGAAAACATCATGGCTTTTAATGTGATGCAGGCTACACAAACTGAATTTAAAAAAATAATAATAAGGCACTCTTTCAAGAAGCTATCTGAATTAAAAAAAAAAACTGGCCATAACTTTTGCTTCGCTTGCTCTATTTGCGTCGAGCCACGCTTCATATAGTTGGATTGATTTCTCTCTGTTTAGTTTGCCTGATCGAACTTTGACATCATGAGCAGATTTCAGGATAGTTTTTTGCGTATTTGAGGGTTATAAATATCGAGTTACAACAGTGAAAATAGGCCTACCCGAACCTTAATTTAATTATCTTTCATGTGGTGCTACTCTTATCTTTGTAGGTGCCTTAGTTCAAGAGGAGTAAACGCAAGAGGAGTAATGATGTAGATGGTTTCACTTGTACGCACGTAGCAGTTACGGCATCATTGTGAAAACTTTTTTACTTTTAGTAAGGGAAATTTAGGCCTAAATGGTTTATTGATTGACTCTTGCAGGGAAGCTTGGCGTGGCTAGTCCAGGTGTCCTATTTCCTGATAAATGAATATAGAACTAGTTGCGAGGCAGGAGTACGATGGTGAAAGTGTCGTTGTCATGGTAAAACCGTTACTTGAACAGATATGTATGCTATCGTCGGGTTACATGTTTATACTTTAATCAGTGACAATGATGAAGCATTCCTGCTGAAATAAACGTTCCTGTGCGATTCTCCAGCTGCCATTATTGACTGGTTCATTACGAGTCGGCAAAGCCAAAACCAACGCTAAATTTGAGTATGATTCTTAGTTAGATTCTACGTGCGGGATTGTGCTGCGAGATTATTACATAAACACAGCCGTACATCGGCAGGTCCGTCTGGCCGTCCAACTTTAGGAATGTTTCTGAAATGGACGTGCTTTTTTTTTTTGTATGGTTCGTTACTGCTTGGTTGTAACGGAAAGTGTGTTTATTGGCTGTTAAGAGGCTTCTTACTGCATAGTTGTGTTGATGAGTGCAATGGCTGGCTAAATGTAGCACACGAGTTGTATGCTTGATTGCATGGTTGCTCTAAGGGTTACGAGTGGCTCTCTTTACCTGATGTGTTTGTTGATGCTTCCTTTTTACTGTCGTTTTCTATTTGTGTCTTGTTAATCCTTTGTCAGTTGACGCCGGGGAGATGCGCCTCAATGCCGTCACACTCTTTTGACGACCGACTAAGACGATCCAAAATAAACATGTTGCTAGAAGTTTAGGGGAAAATGTTAATTAAGGTTTCCCCTTAGTTTTTTTTTTGGTGTGTGTGCATGTTATCAATTGTTGATTTTTATTTCACTGTAAAGCATCAACTGATGGTATAAAAATAGGATGTACTATTTTTAAACCATTCAGTAATAATTGGGAGTGGCTTTTGGTTTATACGCTATTTTCACGGTTGCAATTAGAAATTTGCGTATAATAAACACAGAAGCACGTGTGGTATGTACGTTTGTGTTTCATTTTTCCTTTCAGCTCGGTAAGTAAGGTTGTGCTTACTTGCTTCTAAATTTGTAAACAAAGTTAAAAGCGTCGTAAAAATCTGGGTTAACAAAAAAAATTACGGTATAACTGAACAAAGAAGATTCGTCGTTTCAGAAAAAAGCATTAGCGCTCGTATCCCCGTGGAAATCACAGCTGTGACGGGACACAAGTAAAAAACTACTAGATAGAGTTTACTCGAACGAAACGAGGTATAGTTTGAACTCCAATTCCAGGCAACAAGGATTGTTTTAGATTAAAACTTTTAGGTATTTTTGCTACCTAAAAGCTACTGGCGCTAACACTTAGTTAAAACGAACTGATGCCTATTCTAGGGCTTAGCAAAAACTAGCTCTCGTGGTACGGAATCTTACTTGGTTCCATCTTAAATGGATTCTTCCAAATCAGTTTTTTTTTTAGCGATAATAATGTGGGTAACTATCTTCAGGTGAGATTAAAAATCTCCAACATTGAGACTTTTGAGTCATATTTAACAAATCGTATTTATCCAAGTTTATTTTAGTGAAGTCACTTGAAAACGACTTAACTCTGATCTTGGGAGTTGAAACCTTGTGAATTTCAGCTAAAACGTCCGCTTAGTGGCTGATTTTTCTTTCCTCGATTGCTGTAAGAAATATATGCTAAAAATTAAAAGAATCTGACATGCGTAGACACCATCGGCGTAGGTTATTAGATGGGCGTTACCGCAATAAAGAGATTTTCGTCGTCTTTATATCTTTCGAGATGCTATCAAGTGTAGTGTAGTCACTTAAAAACAACTCCGATCTTGGGAGTTAAAACGTTGTTATATACTTAAAGTGCTTTTAAATTGCTCTTTGTTTCTTTGTACCGTGCGCCGCCAACAATTAGGGGATTTTTTAAAATGTTTAGGGATTTATTTTTATTTTGACTTCAAATCTTAAGCGAGCTAGTGAGTTTATTTTAAATAGGAACCTTCAAAATGTTGCCCTTCAGTCGTATTATACGGCTTCTTTTTTATTATTCCATATTCTGGTTTATTCCATCTTCTATGGTGTCTCGTACGAATGATTGATGTTTAGCTCTGGCAGTGTGTCGTTGTTTTCGTGCCAAACAGAAAATGGATCTGGTTCGCTGATTAATGACCCGAGTTTTTAAATGACTCGAGGCACTTGTTTATGTGCACACGAAATTGACATTGTTTTAACGACGCAGCAGTCAGCGCTTGTATTTCACAAGACGATACTTTCCGCTTATTTTATCTAATGGATTGACTTGACATTTCTATGTGGATAAAGGTTCTGAAATATGCCTAGATTTTCCTTGTCGTTCATTAAAGGGGCATACCTTCCGAACGATATTCCTGTCAATACTTTTAGACACTTCACATCAAGTACGGTCCCAAGGTTTATTTGTCGACCATTAACCAATCCCTTGCTAAAAATCCATTTTAAAATGGGGCGTCTAAGCGATTTTCTGTTGAGTATTGGGAAGTGTTTTTCGGGCATCCTGCTCATATTTAACGTTTGGCGTGCGCACCTACTTTCGTCACGCATCATCATTTCCGGTTTATGCTGACACAGTTTTGGCAGTCATGCTGTCAGTGACTCTCGTTTCATTGACGTTTTCTTATCGCACGCGTAATGGTGAGTCACGTAAAGAAAGGAACGGAAGTGACGTTGTAGTACTACTACGCTGAATCTCGTGAAACTGTACTGCACATGCGCGGACTGAGAACTTGTTCCCGTTCCTTGTATGTTCCTCTCAGCAAAATCCCCTATTCAAATTTTACGAAGAGAGGCTAGTATCAGTTAGACGATGGCGTTCGCCAACTGCGGTAAGACTTTCGCTGTTTGCCCACCACGTGGGCAATAAAGCGAAAGTCTTAACCGCATTGTTGCTGAACGCCATCGTCTAACATATTTGTACAACGACGAGTTTAATCTTTAGTGAACTGGCCATTGTTGCAATAACGTATTTGTACAACAACGATTTGCATTGTTAATAACCGAGCCATTGTTATGATAGTATAACGAGCCATTGTTGGTGGGAATGTTCTTTCCTCCAACTCCATTTTTAAATCTCAATAACTGCAATAAATGCGTTATTTGTTTATTTTAATCAATTTTAACCCTTTCCTTCGGGTCTTTCTTTAGCTGCAATAAATGTATTATTTTGGAAACATTGATACATAAACATTGATATCGGTAGTAGAGTTACTTACGTAAATAAGAACCAAAGGTCTTCGTTTTCTTACAGACGAAAGTAAGAACCCCACGCCTTCGTTTTCTATGCCTAGAATTCTTTTTTCTTATTAAAAAAATTAATAGTTGTTAATTGAATGCATGAAGTAGTTCAATAATACTTTAGAAACGATTTGGGATGCGTAAACATGGACAGCTATTGTATTTTTACCAATAAAGTATGAACCAAAGACCTTTGTTTTCGTACTACGTAAGTAAGAAACCCACGCCTAGCCGTGGTTCTTAATAGTGGTAAGACGACGGTTTCATTGTTGCAGCAGTGTGTCTAAATGATATAAATCCACTGCTGCAACAATGGTCCAACAATGAAAGAGTTGTACAAATTGTACTAACTGATCCCCGCGTTACATATGTTGGTCGAGGAGGAAAATTTGTTGTCACTGCCCTGTTTGTTGTCACATTAGCGTTTGTTTTAGTTGGATGCATGTTGTAATGTTTCGTTTGTTAATGATTGTTACTAATAATCGACATTACCCTTCACATTGTCGGTTAGCCGTCCTGGCCTTTTTCACTGCTACCATGCAAAAAAGAACCGATCACCCCTTTTCATAGCTACCTTGTAAGGAATGGACATGCTTCCCCTTTTTCATTGTTGCCGTGAAATGAATGAACATGCTCGCCCTATCGCAATGCTGTCATAATGATTGCTTTCCCTTCTCCCGCCCGTCGCCCATGGTTCGGCGCAAGCGAAATATACAATTATATAGATTTTCTATTTTCCAGAATTTAAATCTTTCGCGTTATTCCGTTATTTCTGGTTTTAGGGTTTGCGTTTTTTACGTCCTAGTGATCTATTACTCTCTCATTCTTATAGTTTTGTTTGTTTTGTGTTGGTAGTAAAGTTATTTTTCATAGCTATTACAGCTAAAACAAATCCATAGCTTTTGTTCAGCTCCATTTCGAAGACGCTTGTCGCGAGCTAGTATCTCTTAACTTTTATTGGTGCAGGAGCCAAAATGTGGCATCAGTAAGAGGCCAACTCCTAAAAAAGTCCCCACGCAATTTCTAAATCGAGCGATGACATCAGACCAAGCAAGACGACTGTCCCGGCCATTGAAGATAACTCAAGGCCATGAAAGACAGCCTCCTTGGTCTTAACACCACGGCTGACGCCACGTTACTATCATCCATTTGTAATTAGACACGTCAATACATTTCCAAACCCCTCCCCCACATCACTCGTTAATGACGTAATGTTTGCTGTTTATTTTTGAGTTTGTTTCTTCAACAATTTTTGGAACTTCCCAGATAAGTTATCGCGGTTGCGGGAAAATTGTCACAGTTCATCTTCTTTATTCAGTTCTGAATGCTATAAAAGAGTAATGAACGGTACAGAGCAGAATTCGCATTGGATGAAAATTCTTTAGTTTTAATTTAGCGCATTCCCTGGTTTAAAAAAAAAATGTCTTTTGCATGTAGCCTCTCATTAAAATGCCCTTATTTCAGTCCCTTCAAAATAAAATAGCCTGAAGATAAAATAAAATAAAGGACCGCTTACAATATCGGGGGCCATACAGCAAAAAAAGTGGTTGAAGAAAACACAGATAAACTGTGTGCGAACTAACCCTTCGGAAATAGCCAACAGCGAAAATAATTTCACATGAAATAGCGTAGTGCAAATCTCCTATTTGAATTTTCACTTCCTTTGAATAACGTGACAGATCCGAACCGGCGAAATAATCCTCCTGACTGACTGCCTTTATTGCTGTGGTCCTCTAAATACACTCTCCAGGTTGGAACTTTAACAACGTGTTCAATGGGTCATCCTTTAAAAAAACAAGGGGGCTACAGCGACTATCTAGTCGCATTGGTCTTCTGTACAGTTCGTCCACTTCCTATGCTGAGGCGCACATCTCTATCATGCACTACAACAGCTATCTCTATTATATAATCCAAAAACAGTAACCATCAGAATTGCCCGTTACAAATGTGTTAGCTTTTAAGCTTATTTTACGTTTTAGGCATTGTCAGCGTTTAGGCCTAATTTACAACTTTAATTTCGTAAGTAGCAACTAACGGAGATTTGGATTGTATACAGTAAGCCTATTCATTTTTGCAACACGGTATGCCTCCGCGCAGACAGTTAGTGTTACAACGTAATGCGCAACGTAGCCTAATATAGATCAGTGGTAGTAGGGAAAGGACAGGAGAAACGCTGCAGCTACCATGGTAACGTGGTTTTAGATCTAATTTTCATTTTTTCGGCCTAATTTTTTAACGGCAGTTTTGGTTTCGTAAGTAGCAGATAGGCCTAATGGAGAATTTGGTTCGATCGTAAGCCTATATTCATTCATGCAACAATGCAACAAGACTCTTTTAAACGAAGCTAAATTGTTTTTGTTTTTAGGGCTGCGTTAACACAAATCTTTAGGATTTCAATTCGACGATGAAATGTTATTATTTAATTTAGTTACGTCGAAGAAGTCTATTAGCTATAAGGAGGCAACGATGTTTTAATTTGCCATGTTATTTAACTAACTTTTGACACTGAATCGAACGTTGTAAACAGTGGTCGTCAATTTCTGGTACCGTTGCGAAGTTGAAAAAAGCGACGGACGGACGGACAAAGTCGTTGCAATAGTCTTCTCAGCCGGTACGGCTGTACAGAAGACTAAAACAGTAATATTGATAATAAAAATGTGAAAATCTCGTGGAAAAGTGACCCAGGGACGGCCACATACCCGGGGGGGGGGGGGGGGGAGAAGCTAGCCCCTGCCCTCATGGCAAAATGGTTTTTTTCTGATAAAAAACATGGCTGACATTTGCGGGTGCGGTAGTCTAAAAAAGCAAAAAAAAAAAGGGACAGTAACGGCTAAGAAAGTGGTGCAAAGCCTGACAGGGAAGGTTGAAATTCCCAATAGGGGAGCATGAGGGGTAAAAAGGCTGAAAACACCACACAAAAAAGTCCCCAGAAGAAAGTAAGTTTCCCCTGCCCTTTCGGGGGCCTGTGCACGTCTCTGAGTGACCATATCATGTAAGCAGGGCACCCACACAACCTGGGAAGCCTGAGAAAGGCAATAGAATTTGCAAGGTCGTGTGGTAAAGTCAGGGAATTTTAGTGAACAGAAATGATTAACGAGTAATTATTTCAAACGAACCGCTGTTTAAAATTCTAAATTAGAAAATAAATATTAAGCAAATTGTAATGTGAAACAAATTCTTGGATAGTTAGAAAAAAAACAAAAGAAGCGAAAACTACAGTGATGTGTCAAAACAGTCTTTAGCAATTGATAGGGAAACTGCTGAGCTGAAGAAATATCAGTGTAAGATGCCTCCCTTATAGTATGTTTATTCATCATGGGTAAATTCAGTTATTTTGCGTAGGAAACCTGGGAAAGTCAGGATTTTTTAAGAGGTTTGTGTGGAAGCCCTGTGTAATGTCGTATGGCAGTGATTTGAAGAAAGCCTGGGTCGAATCCTGTTCACGTTACTAGAATGAAGCGTAAGTGCTTAAAATTTTTTTATTGTACTACGTGTTGGATTATTGAATTACCTTCATATATTATTTACGGCGATTTTTTTTTTTAGATGTAATAATCCTTCGTTTATCAATTTAAATGGGCTTCAACCGTATAAAGCAGTGCAATAATACTACGCGAGCTTCGAAGCCAGTCAGGCGTCAGAAAGCATTTACTCGCATCGTAAGGCACAGGAATGTCATCCGGCAACTTATTAATAATGAGAGTCAACCGAATCCGAATCTCCCCTTTACCCCTCACTCTCTCTACCCCCCACTCCCCCCACCCCAACCCTCGTTTCACACAACCCCTTCAACCGTTGTGCCATGCATAAGCAACAACATTGTGCATAATCTTAATGGTTTCTGGGCCTTTGAACCATGCTGGCGTTCCCCTAACTTGCTGTCCAATATGTAAACTTAGTGTGGGTCCGTGATTGCACTTGCCCGCATATCTACTTGGCCAAGCGAAGAGCATCTTCTGCGGAGGAACGCGGTTGTGGCTGATGACTGTCCCGGTCCTCTTTGTCTCTATGTATGTCTGTCTGTCGGCAGTCCGTCGGGGACTGCCGCGCCTCATCGCCCAAAACAAATTTCTGGATGTATTCCATGAGCTGGCTGTTTTATTTATGTGGGGCATTGTCATGCGGGAAGATTAATCGCTCTTCTGCGTACAAGATATTTGGCAATCGCAACTCTATTGCTTCGTGTTGCGAACAAAGAATCGTACAAAGAGGGTTTAGCAATGGCTAGGATTGTATAGGATACAGTCGACAAAGCTGTGTGAAATGCTTGTTTTGTCGGTATTTTACCGACAATTTTACTGATAGAGAGGTTGCAGCAGCAATTTCTTGGCAGCGATGGGAGTTTATTTATTATTTTTAAGAGTCGTTTGAAATCCCGAATTTATAAACTTTATGGTGACATGTTGTTAACTCTTGACCCTCAGCGCACGTTTGGTTTTATACTCTA